>JASDQU010739251.1:104193-137042 GCA_032191745.1 Picea mariana | reverse complement strand
CAAGGAAAAACTGGTATTGATAACCAGGTTCCCTGCTAGCATTGACCTAACAGACAACAAAATAAACAAAGAAACAGAAACTGAACTTCTTTAAACTACCCAAAAGACCTTTAACCAAATCCGGAAACCCTAAGAGTAAATCTCCCCAGTGGAGTCACCAATTCTGTTGTGGGGTTATTCTACCCTACGGACTAACAAGCTAGGGCTTAAACTTGCATGCATATCATGACCCTCAAGATATTACTTTTAACCTTCTACCCCAAACCCAAAACCCTTTTCACATGCAATCGTGGAAAGAACCAACTAACCTTTTTATCGACGATTGGTGTAGATCCTCTGTTGAGCTTTATCTCCTTTGCTTCTGCTGCTCCTTCCAAAAGCTTTCCTGCAATCAAGACAAAACTACGCATGTATGCTATTGATCTACTAGAGAGTTAGAGATTAAACATAAATCAAATAAAGCATATAAGACTCATGTATTTGGGACGGGAAAAGTATCTTTTTATTAATCTTAATACGAATCAACTTACAATGATAATAGAGACCAGCCACCGTTCCTCGATCCTAATCCTGGGCTCCTCCTCTTCTTTGTCCTCCAACTGCTTTGCTTGAATTCTCCTAAAGCTTGAGGAAAGGCTAAAGGGTTGGGACAAAACGGATTCGGCAATTGGGCAGAGTTTCTTTGCTATGATTTTCCTCTCTTGAATAGTACCCCTACCTCTTCTTTTATAGGCTAGAAGGAGCTAGGGTTTTAGACGAACTCTCATCCATGCATGGCTGGGAGTTCCAGTTAACTGACCCAAAGATTTTCGTCCCGGCGGAAACTTTCCTGATTTTTTTCTTTGTTAGGTAAACGCTGGCTGTAGTGGGCCAGCCCACGTTCCAACGCGTGCAGTATAAGGCCTGCCAGCTTTCCAACGTGCCCAGCAGTGGGTTAGGGCGCGGGTTACTTGATTTGAGAGGTTTTTTAAAGAGTCTGTTCAGCATGGCTTTGGTAATGAAGGGCAATGAGTTGGCCTGATGCCAGGTAAGCATGGATAGTGCAATTTAGGGTTATAATAGTACTTACTTTCTCTAGAGGTTGTTTTTTATTGGTATGGTCCATTGAGAATGGCATCCTGTATATTGGTGAGTTATTAGTTTGTTGTGCGACTAATGTAGATGCAACATTTTTCGTAAGACACTCTTGTCTAGCCTCCTTAAATGTTTCATTTTCTTTTCGTGCGTCAAATTGCTTCTATGGCTCAGTATTCTTCTTAACCCATTGGTGTTGCGTTGGATCTTGTTTCGTTGTATCAGTTCCTATCTTGGCTCATCCTTGAGTGACTGTATTGATGTTTCTCTCATCATCCATGGCTTCTGTAGAAATCCATTGGACATTCTGGTTGTTCTAGTTCCTTTTTTGTTGGATCTTCCCCAAGAGTGTTGTGCAGTCTTCTGTGTCATGGTCTATTGTGTGACAGTACATACATTTCGTTGGTGGGAGTGGACAATCCCTTGCATAATGTCCTAGTTTTTGGTAGTTTTGGCACACTATTGTTCCTCTACCTCATCCAAATCCTCCTCTACCTCATCCTCCACCTCTATATCCACCTCAATCTTCGTGTGATGCATTGTACTAAGGTACCTGGTTATATTGCCCAGGGTTATACTGTGGTTGTGCATTATTATACTGTGGTTGTGTATTGTTGTATTGCTTCTGGGAATTGTTGTATGGTGGTTGTACTTGGCTGAAATGAGTTACATATTGTCCTATCATCATTTATTCTTGCACCCTATAAGTATCTGAAGTTCTTTCTCTCACTAGTTCCATTGTTCTACAATTCTTATCATCATGACCCACCGACTTGTAAAAATTGCAATATAAACTTTTTGGCACTGTCTTATATCTATGCATCATTGGACAGTGATATGGATCATGCCCATGCAACTTACAAATATCACACCATGGTCCTCCTATTAGAAATGGGTTTGGCACCCATGTTTCCATATACTGCGCAAAAGTTGGACATTCATTCTTATGGTGTCCTTCTGTTCTGCATAGGGTACACCAAAAAACTTATCTTTTCTCTTTACCCTTATTCTAGTTAAGTTGAAATGTTAGATTCTTCAAATCCTCCTTCAGATCCTCTATTTTTGGATATGTCTGTTGATATCAGTTCTCTTCCACTTGTAAGGCTGCCTGCAGAGCCTCTTCCTGAATTTGGAACTTTTGTTGTCTTAATGGGTATTTCAAATGTGGTAACAGTGAGTTCACAAATAAATGTCTATGTTTCATGTTAGTAATTGCATATTTCAACTTTCCTTTCATATGTTTAAACCTATGATCAATCTCTCAAATAGAATCACCTGGTTTTTTCCTGATTTCAACCATTTCATTCATGTACTGGTCTTCTGAGTTGGTCTTCTAAAATTTGTTTACCAATAGTTTTGTCACATCTGCAATAGTCTTTCGTATTCCCTGTGGATTGTTTACATCTAGGCTCATATAATATTCTAGTGCATGGTCTCTTAGTGTGATATCTAATTGCGCGATCTTTGTATCCTCATATGTGATCTTCTTTGCTTCCCAGATCTTCTCATGGATGAATAAGTGTTTTTCAGGTTCTTTGATTCCTCTCCCCAAAATTCTGGTAATTTGATCGTGAGATCATGTCCCACCATTTTGAATTGTGTTGAACTACTACCTCTGTGTGGTGTATATAATTGATTGTTATTTCTTGAACTGGCTCACTCAATTGATTCTCCTTGATTGGATGCATGTCTGATTGTCTTTATTCCACCAAAAATTGATTTTCTAAATGTTGGTGTTCTTTCTAGCATATTAGTCTCACATGGGGTTGTAGGTTCCACACTAAAGTTGATCTGGATTGGAGTTTTGCCTTATGTCCCTGACCTTGGACCTCTTTTTTTCCTTTCATATGTTGTGCGCAGGATTTCCTCAATCTTCTCCACATCCCAAAGATCATCTACCTCTTCTTCATCGCTGGCCAAACCCCCTCTATCAGTTATGGCTCTCTTCTTGTTATTCATTTTATATTGGTAGGGTATTATGTTGTGCGTCTTTCTATCCTTTATCATTATCTTCTTTATATGGTATTCTTCCATCATGATTAGGTCCATGGCCTCCTTCTTCTTTCCTTTATCCATCTCCTTTTCCATATCTCTACCTCTTTTCAGTGCTTTCCATGTTCCCCCATGCACGCAGGGAAGTCTAGTTGTTTGATTCCATGGTAATCACATTGTTGTCATACAATAAAATATTAATTGAATTATACAACGATCTGATGTACCTACCTCTGGGTCCCTTTAGAAAATCTTTATTTTTTGTGGTGTAGGACTTCATGGTATCTACTGCAAATTCATTGATAAACCCTGCAACAATATTGTCTAACCAGAAATCTATTGTGTGTAAATTTGTAATTAACTTGTTGTAACTGCATGATTTCCACAGGATTCCACTCTAGCTGTCTAATTCATTTTATAGGGTCATTTTTCTTTAACCTCAATAACCACTCCTGCAAAAAATGCGGGAAATCACAGAAAAATACCTCATGTAAGTCACTCAACACATATTTGTTGAGATATTTGTGTGGTGTTAAGTTAGGGTTTCTGTTCTCCTTTTGCACAAACTCAAGTTCATTTGTTTCCAAACATTTTTCAATCTACGCCTTCATTGGATTCAATGGCCTAAACATTCCCTTCTATACTTTCATTATCTACGTGTTTCTTCCATGGATCCTATCCACTCATTCCTGTGCAGTTCCAACTGGTGACAGAACCATTTGTTGGTTATTATTTCTCTTCTTATTGGGCTGACCCAGGTTCAGATCTCAACATGTTTCCAACAAAACCCTCAAAAACTATCGGCCCTCCTCGTAAACCAAAAGGAAACATTGTGCATAGGGTGCACCACGCCCTCTCACTCGAGATAGTTTTTATGGGTGACTACAATACTGGAGTGTTTGCAGTCTAGGAATGACTGGGGATCTGAGATTGTGTTCTTTCTTCCTTATGCATTATCCTTATTAATTATTCAAGTACTTCTCTGATTTATTCATCTTTAAACCTATGCATGCATGTTGATATTTCTATTTTAACCATTCATTCATAAGTTAATGATCAACAGAAATTAAACATTCATTAACAATCACACAAAAAACAAAGTTTACCATGGTTCACCCCCTCCTGGGGCTACATCCACAAAGATATGGCTCTCTGCTCTTTTATTTATTCTACTGAAAAATCTTGTGTTGTGCGCATTACATCGTCGGTAATACAATCAAGATGTGGGTAAGAACCCTATGTGAGGCAGACTAGATCACACCAAGCTCCTCCGCTTGTGACCTAACCCTCAATACTAGTTTATTCGACTCTTCTATAAGACTTATTACAATCAACAATCCACAAAATCATAATAAACAACTCTATGTTCCTCTACTAACCTATTCCTCCTAGAGATCATAGGTCCTCATTTATACTACTGTATGCCTCATAGTCGTTACAATATTTGTCAAAAACCCTAACCTTTTCATGTTTAGGCTTGCCACCTGTTGCTTGCTTTCCAAAATTAGGTCTTTCTCAAAATAGATCTTTCTCCAAATATAAGCATGCACCCAAAATAGGCTTCCTTCTCAAAATAGGCTTGTGCCCAACAGGACTTGATAAACATGGACAAGGAATCACTATCGTCATTCTTCCTGAGATGAGACCAGTATGAGCAAGACTTGGACACTTTCATATTATCACTAGATGCAAGTCACCCCACTCTCTCAACCACTTGTGTCTCGTAGGAATCAAATCCATGATTGATTGTTGATTCATCTCCTCATGATATCCAAGAACTTGAAACTGTCTCATTTGATGATTTTTCTATTATTTATTCACAAGAACCAAATTATGCACCTTTCCATCTTAATCTAGTGATTTGTTCTCCATTTAGGGGTCAACATTCTTATTCCCACATAACTTTTTTTCTTACAGATTTGTAGTTAAGAAGCATAGGTGGTATAATTTCATATCAATACCCACTATTAGGACTAATTATGGTTGGATTAATGATTATTCATGGAAAAATTTGCACTCTCACTTGAGGACATCTTATTGATTGTTTTTCATCAATTATACAAACATGCAATTGTCATTGCTCTTTTTGATCAATTGTCGTAGTCTCTTCTTAATAATTTCTTATGGTAATCATTACTTTGTTTTGTTTCCTTCTTGCATGTGTGCACACTTTTATGATGGGATGACCATATTGTCGCATGTAGTGTTTGGAGTACTGATTGAGCTTTAAGCCTCTTGCTCAAGATGCATGTGGTTAAGTTTCTTGGTTAGCTTGCTTGGAGAATTCTTATTGATATTAAATTTTCTTACCAAAAACAACATATTTTCAAATCACTTTTAGTGTCAATGTGTTCTTTCCATCTATTATTTCTTGTAGACTAATTTTTAACAACAATGGGGACTACACTCCCAAATTTTTAGCATTTGTGCCTATGCTCAATTATGGAAACCTTTGTTTACTTCACTTCTTCTGAAGAGGTTTGTGTGAAATTTTTTGGTTTCTTGGAGACTAGAAATTTTGATAAAATTTATAAAACTAATTACATAAGATGTAATGGTTAAGTACACAATAGATTGGATTCAATTTTTCACTTGCAATTGTTTCTTCTTTCATTTTGTTTTCTCAAGATATCTTGCTTACTTTACTTGACTATGATGCTCATCTTATACCACCTAGCAATTCACTACTTTGTCCTCATCTTCATGGCACATTTCTCTTGCAATGGGGATAAATTGTAGCACATATAATTTGCATATTGTGTGCATATGCCATAAGATATGTGAAGGGACCGTGATTATTGATTTGGTGTATAATTCTTCCTCATCTCCCATTCTTAATCTAGATTTTTGTTGATTGAACTACCTAAGGTCCTAGGGGATTCTTTCAAGTGAATATTGGATTCACAATGACCCTTAATAATATTTTCTTGAACATAATTCATCCTCACTTATTCCTTAATTACATTTTTGGACCATGTGCACCCCTCTCAAAACCCCAAATCTCCTTAGATTTTTCTTTAGCCACTATCTTCCTCAAATCAAGCTTAAATGCCTTTCATTGTTGATGGAGAAAATATTTGGGCATATGATTTAGTCAATTTTTGTGCATCAACCGCGTTATTTATTATTTAAGCTATTTTCTAGCTAATTTTCCTTCATTGATGTTTTTGCACGAACTTCTTGCACATCATAGATTCATTTCATCTTGTGTGTACCACCAAAGTCATTGACCATATCCCTTGCGATATGATTATAAAAAACAATAATATCAATGAGCGTGCAAAACAAAGATCAATTTTATTCTAAAACTCGTGGTATGACCATTAGCAAGCGGTCACTAACCTTTGTCACTAAAAGGGTCACCCTCGACCTTTTTTCCCCTGACTAATCCACTAAGGTTGAGGATGACCCTTAAACACATGAGAGTGCAAAAAAAGATCAATTTTATTCTAAAACTTGTGGTATGACCATTACCAAGTGACCACACTCGACCTTTTCTCCCCCTAATTTGTTTACTAAATCAAAGGACAACCCTTATCTCCATTAATATTCATTTTAAAGCTCATGCTCTCCTTTTGATATATTTTCCCACCTTTCTCTCCCTCCCAATTTTTCTCACTCCTCAAGTTTAGGTGATGTTGTGGACTTTGTGGCTTAAAGTTCCAAACTTATTGTCCATTAGATTGCAAGTTTTCATAGGTGGCAACTCAATCTTATGTTTAGAAAAGGTATCCTCACCCACACCTAATCAAGTTTTGACCCCTTTGTTGTGCTCTTGCTTTGGGTCACGACTCCACATTCTTCCACTCTCCATTCCTTCTAGTGTCTCTCCTTCACATACCATTTGTTTTCTTCCCCTTTGAACTTCCAAAATACTCCACTTCACTTTGGAATAAAAGGCCCACAAGGGAGCAAGCTCAACCCACTTGTGAAAGAAAAAAAAAAGTACTTGTAGAGGTTAGTGGTTCAAACCTCCTCACTAAGGGTCCATGAATCACTTTCATTTTCTTGTTTACTTATTTATTTACAGAAAGTGTAAGCCCTTGCAAGACATGAATATTGCATATTTTATCTTCTAGAGAAAGAAAACTTTGCTAGACAATATAAAAATAATAGGGTGCACACTAGAGACCCTCTCGTTTATTGTTTCCATGCAATTATTTTGCATTCTCATTTTTCTTCAATATTGATTAAGCTAGACGTTAACATCCTCCTTAAGTGGAGGATAAATAAATAATTAGGAAGAATAAGTAGTATTTTATTTTCCTACAAGTGATCTCACTAAAAGAAATGAATGTGTTTACCTTCATGTTTATGTCATCTTTATTTGCTCTTATGAGAATGGAAAAATAAAATAAAAAACAATATTGTGTGTTGTTCTTTCACTTAATTGCTTAGTTTGATAGGATAAATGTAACACACCTGGCCCCTAGGTGCTCTTTTAAGGGGTGGGGTATCAAAATTTCATTTCTCTTAACTCTCTCTAGGTTCCCCTCTCACAAAAATGTAGGTTCTTCCAAACTCGCAGGCTCTTTCTTGGCCCTTTTGAAGGATTTGAACAAAAAGCGCTAGCTTTCCATGTTAGGCCCCTTCCTTCATATGACCTCAGGCTGTACCCAGGCGCCAACTCAAAGGGTGCTTCTGAGCTTCAGGCTCCGGGTGTTCTCAAAACACCTGACTCTGAATCCACCGAACTCCGAGCTCGCGAACACACAAGAACCATATCTACGGTCCACACTTCTTTCACAACCAATGACTGAGATTTACTTTAGGACTTCAACATTCAGGAGTTTTGAATGCTCCAAACACCTCTTTCCTTTGAAGTGCTCCATACCCGGAGTTACAGATCGAGTGCCTCGTGTTTTCCTCGATCAACAGTCAATATCCGTCCTTTGCCTCGCTTTGGGCGACTTGCTCTCAACACTCCTCCGCATTCTTTCTTCCAGAGTACCAATCCTTCAAAGCAACAAATCTCAAGTCATGCGTCCTATTCCAATGGATGGTTCTGATGAACTCCGACACTCCAGCCTTTGGGAGTTCTCCTGCCTTTACTCTTCAGTTCCTCCGTAGTGACTTTCCCCAGGAGTAAATCTCCAGTCTCCACATTTTCCAACAATGGACAACTAGGATGATTCCTTACCTTTGGAGCTTCGGAAGACTTATTTCCAACGCTTCACTTCCTTTCCTCCGGAGTTCACACATCCATACTCCACGATCTGCTAACATGTGTCCCTCTCAGATCGACAGTCAAGATTTACTTCGGTAGTTCGGGATTTGGGAGTTCTCAACTCGTGCAACCCCACTTTCCTTCGAAGTGGCTATATTCTGAAATGGAAGATTTGTTGACACCTGTCCTCAGCTGACAGATGGCTCAGATGAACTATGGCTCTCTGGCCTTCTAGAGTTCTTGTTCAACACACTCCCTTTTCTCCCGGAGTGACTTTTCTCCGAAATGGCAGATCTTCTTCCATGCGTCTTTTTCCAATGGATGGCTGGGATGACTTCATGACTCTGGCCTTCACAAATCCCCTTGCCTTCACACTTCGATTCTCCCAAAGTGACTTCTCTCCAAAGTGCAGGATCTAACGACACTTGTCCCTTTGGCTTGGACGGCTCAGATCTACTTCGGCTCTCGGATATTCAAGTGTTTTGCGATGCAAACTCCTCTTTTCTCTCAAATTCGGTCAGCATCGGGCTGACCACATCCTCAATCTGATGGTCTGAGGGTATCTATGTGACCCTAGAGATCTACAACTCATAACTTCCATTCAAGGGTCCCTTGGGTCCCAGTGTGTGCCACTCCGAGAGGGACACCTAGCAACGTCGTCACTTGACACATGGGCCCCCTCATGATCTTGCCGTAATGACTTCAGGGGTTTTGGCGTTACCAAACCCCTGTCCTCTTGAAGTGGTCAATGTCGGGCTAACTATATCATAGATCCAACGATCAGGATAGTTCCCAGGCATCCTCAGATCTATGACCCATATTAAGTTCGGGACTTTAGGACTTTGGGGAATTCACCTCCTATGAAGCAAATATGCTCGATTCGTTGGACCTGCGAAGTCTGAAGGGCTCTAAGGATTAACGCCCGCATTCCTTCTCCAAATCCGACGATCGTGAAGAACTTTAGCTCCTCCTGAACTAATCTCATCCATTTTTCTTCCAAACAAAAGGATCTCTCCTTTCGGGGCTTGAATCTCGCTATCCTTTCTGAGATTTGTCAGCTCCTTAAATACTAAGGTATTTTTCCCTATTTCTCCTGAACTTAACACTTAGAGAAATCTTTCGTGTGACCCTTGCGCTCATTTATCAACTCTAGAACTTAAGGGGGTTCTCGATCTTTTCCCGCCTCACAGAGACTCTATGCATACATGCACCACCTCTCTTGATCTTAATAGACTCCTTCCTTCTGAACAACTGGGAGTGTCGGCATGCACATGTGAGGCTATGCCCAAGGTCAACAAATTCACAGTTCAGTTATTTTAACTTGAGCCACCACAAAGCTCAGGCATTTACATGTACAAGCCAGAGAATTCCTTATTTTATTAAATACACAATTAGGCAGAATTAAAGGGATATAGTATAGCCATTGAGAAAACATGCACATCCATGCAACATTCATAGGATATCCAACTTTAATTCATAGTTATCGCTTAAATACAAAGGATATGAGAATACTTATCTATTACAGGTTGTATCCAAATAACTGACTGTGGGTGTTTACCTTTCCAACCAACCATAGGCTCAGAGGAATTCATTCTTAGCGCTCTAGCCATCCCCGTGCCAAGCCATGATATCACCAGGGAATTTATGAAAATTCTCAACGATCCTTTCCCTTTCGCATCTTCCGCGAGGTTTATCAAGTGCTTCCTCGGCATCAAGCTCGTGGACTTCTGCTCAGGCCCCATTCTCTGCATACTCTCAAATATTTCTCTCTCTTTCACGGCCTTGACGAGGTTTATCAGATGCTTCCTCAACATCAAACTTGTGGTCTTCGGCTCATTCTCTGCTGGCGAGTTCCTTGCATTCTCTACTCTTCTTTTTATTCTTTGGCGTTCCTTGCACACACATCCCTCCTATATTGTTCCTTTTGTAAGAAGGAATCCCATGTCAGTTTGGGTCTGCAGAACCCTATGGTACTTCGGACTGACCTTCTGTAGCTAGACCATGCTTCCATTCATGGGGTAGTTGATGGTTCAACCACTAGTCCTTTTCTTATTAACTGATCTCTTATAGTTTTTACATTCTTTCTTCTAGTGATATCATGGGTAGTACTTTCAAGGCTTCACCCCCACAGTTAATTATTGGCAATTCAAACAATAATACATTTACACTATTCCCATGCCACATCAAGGTAATCCTAATTAATGATTAATTACAATTTGGGGGAAACAGGGGTGTTACAATCCCCTCCCCCTTATAAGGAACATCATCCTCGGTGTTCTTTCTCAGTAACACCTGTCATGTCTTTCTCATTCATCCACTTCATAAGTCTTGACCTTCTTTCTCGGCCAGGTCATTTTTCAGACTCTTAATCTTCATCACCTGCCTTCAATAATTCTTGGACAACAAGCATATTAATCATAGTCTCATGCGAAAACATTTTACTGTTGCATAAAATTTCTAGGAAAATTTCATAATCTAGCACAATATTTATCTGTGCAGTTTGTGGATTTGTATCCACATGGTTTTCTTGTTATCCAGGCTCACTGTTTCCTTAACATATCCATTGTGTGCATGATCCAAATCAATAGTTTACAAGAACTATCAGAGTCTCCTCTTCCTTGTGGTCACTCACCCATCAGGCCCAGGCTCAGGCATCCCCTTCTCTATTATACAGTTCCTCGGGTGATCCATCTTGCCTTGCCAAGGTTTTCTCGCATAGGAAGAATCCTAGAGACTTTATTGAGCATTATAGTTGAGGTGTCCCTCAGACTTTTTCTGCTGATGCATCCCTATGGTTTGTGTTATCTCAACACAACATATTCCAGGCGATCATGGATTACCACGGGGTTCTCATGGCTCAGCAGTGGCCTCCTTCATGCTTTTCAGATGGATAGCCGTCATCCATCCTTTCTGGACAGATCTTTTCTTCTCACCTGTATCACAGGTATACGGAATTCATGAGACATCATCACAATTCTAAATTTCAGAATTTTATTGCAAATCTATCACCCACAGATTTTCTAATTTCTTCATTTTAAAAAAAGAATCCCTTACCTATGCATCATTTCATACTACCAAACCTTTCAAAATGTAATTCAGGTTTCAATTGACTTTAATGAATGTGCTAGCATTCATGGCCACATTCATAACCAATGCACCCTTGCATTGATTTCAAGTTTGCCACACTTTATGACAAGCACTCTTCCATGGTGTGTTGGAGCTTAGCCAAGCTCTTCACCACATCGCTTATTCATTCTTGTTCATTATTGCAGTTGGATTGTGCTTCCTGCTACAGGTTGGTCATGATCCCATGTCGGCACATATGAAACTATAAGCTTCTCTTGAATGCACCCAAGCAGTCTTTCCTCGTTAGTAACCAAGGTGACCACACTCATGGCCACCCAAATTTGCTTTCCTTTGACATCCATACAATGTAAGTAAAATTTTTGGAAGGTCCATCGTCTTCCCTTCATGCAAACATGCATTTCCTAGAAGCAATTCCATGCAATGTGCTAACTATGCACACCTTTATTCCCATAGAACCAATCCCGGTGACCACAATCTAACGTAGAGTGTTAAACTCTATCTTCCTTGACTGGCCTGGAGGAACTCTGTTTTCTCTCCATGTGACCGAGAGTTGTGACCTCGGTTCTATTCTTTTCAGGTGTTATCCCTTTAGCTCCTATATCTAGGTGCTATGATCCTGGCTAAATCCCTTGTCTGCAAATCGATGGTGTAGATCTGTCTTCCCCTAGATCCAACAACTGCAAGCGATTGTGGAACCTCAACTAACTCGCGGTTTAACTCTCCTCCCGATCTTTGCAATGAATACGGGTCGTTCAATCTACGTTCAGATCCCAAAATACAAACAACGCTATATTGAATTTAAATTACGGGTATAGGTCTCGACGTTAACCCATGTCCATATGCGATCTCCACAATGATCGTGGGTCGTCGATCTTAGCCCTCGATCGATTTTAAACTACACGATTTCCAGATAATAATAATTCCAACACAAAAGTGTTTAACAAAGAATTTAGATTGAGAACAGAGCTTCGATTTGCTAAATTCAACCACATAACCCAATCACAGTACAATTTTTATGCGACATTAATGTGTGGGTTCCTTGCAGGTTCGACCACCAATTGTTCACAGATCAGTAGTTCACAGCGATTGCGGAACCCCAATATGCTCTCTCTTTATCGAAGATTTCAATCTCCGCAATTTGAAAAGTTCTTGCCCGACTCTTTTAATCGTGGTCATTGATCATCCACCCTGACGAGATCAATGGTGCGGGTTGATTACAGGTCGTGAACTAGTACATCCATTAATTTTGCCTTTGCATCCCGTAATGATCCCCGACCATCGATCTAATCAAACGACTAGTGTTTGATCCATTAACTCCAGTGGATATTGAAGTCGATTTGATGACTCTGATCGGTCTTCCCTCTGATGAATGACTCGCATTCATCTCCTCTATTAGGTTCTTGATTAACCTAATTCGATCAGGGTTTTCTTCCTAAATCATACTCTACTTGGGTATCTGTGGCATACAACTACCTTTCAAAAATTTCGTGCATAACGTTAAGACAATAAAATATTTTCAGACATGTCCTAGCACATCTTTATGCACTTCATCACATTATCCTTAATGTTTTCATGAGTGCAACACAAACAAATCTCGATTGTTTCTACAACAATACAACCATCATCACTATGGTGCCAAAACATTTACTTTCATCCGCATACCAGCTCTCTCATCCCAAAGAAAACATAATACTCAGCAAGAAAAGAATTGAGGGCTCTTCCCTTCTTCCAATTCTTTCTACACTGCCTGGGACTTTTCATCCCAGTCGAGTTATCTATAAAGGCCTCACTACCTTTTCTTAACATGGCTTCAACCAAGCCTATTCAATCAAACATACTCATTTATTCCTTCATCGGTCTTCTATTTATTACATGATGTTTTCAATATATATATATATAAGCTTGTATATATATATAAGCTTGTAGCTCATTGCTTAATTCTCAGCAGTTATTAAGGTTGTGACTATGTCCTCCTGATAGAGTTTTCACACAGTTCTTCCACAGGGAACTCCCTCAACATGCAACTTCTTTATTGCATGTCCATCACTATCTGTGATGGCCTCAACCTTGAGTTAGTTTTATCTATTTACCAAATATTCCATAAGGAATATAAACATGCATCTTTGTCATGCACCCAAATTATGTATCCATACATATTATGGTTTTGTTAACTTACATCCATGATGTAATTAACCATATGCATAATCAAAAGTTTGTGTGTAGCTGCCATGGGTATATTTCACAGCCTACATAAATCTCTACTTTAAAATTAGTCAACTCATGATTGTTCAAAATCATTCTCACGTGATTATCAAGGCATAATCATTTGCCTCTTATCCTGACAAAAGACCATCCTTGCTCATTTACTCTTTCATTTATTTATACCAGTCTTTCCTGAGGGAATGGAGTGCAACCCCCTTAAGCTATCATTCAAAACAAAACTTTCATGACTCTTCAAAATGGAGTCAACCATGCATCCATGGTATTCACTTAATCTTGGCAAGTGCAATTCTTGCCTTACATATCACTCATCAAGGAAGCCATATTGTGCCTTTAGTATACATATATCCTTACATCATGCATGTGCATCATTTACACATGGACCTATCAGACTTCCAGATCCTCCTCCAAGGATATTGTTGCCATCCTTATGACAAGCCTCATAGGGACACGCAACACTGAGATTCCCTCTCAGTTGTGAGTTTGCAGTCATTCACATGACATCCACATGGAAGTTGAATCAGACATAGTCATAACTATGTTCCCTTTCTATACGATAACAGCTAGCAAGAAAACACTCTTGCCACAACCTCCATGGAACATTACCCAACTTATAAATACAATCTAGGCCATTATAACGATGCCCAAGGTAACATAATTAGCCAATTTAGCTTCCAACTATATCTATATGGCTACCATCCACCATTGGATGTCAATCTGACACATTGGGCTTCTAGAAGTGCCCCAACACTTCCTTTACCACATTCAGGATCAACATTTAGTCGGCCATTTTATCTTAATTTTAACAATTTGATGTCTAATACCATTTGGACTATTCCTTTAAATCTCAAATGTAATTTCGAATTATGTTACTTACTAAGTATCCTAGTTCAAAAATCTAGAGTATATTTAGGTCAAGATCGGTCTTGACCATTACACCTAGAATTCTTCCTTCTATTCAGCACAGTCAGGGATGGAGGCCACTCTCCTCCTCCCACAAGAACTATGGAAGATTAGTTTCATATCCACCAAGCAAGGGAGGCTAATGTGATTTCTCACTCAATCACTCTATATTTCTACAACTTTGTTTATCAGCTTGATTAGAAAAACCTTGTCCAACAATTCCTTTACCCAAAAACAAAATTTGTTTCTCAGTCCACTTTGAAACCTAAGAGTTGTGCATGCTCTCCCTTTTCAGGGAATGGTCACCAGACTCATTCCTCTGATCGTGAGGGATTATACACATATACAAGGTTTAACCCTTCATTAAAGTAGTAATTAATATTGCTACGGATCCTTTCCATCCGTTCACATCCAAGTCTTTCTATTAGTGTCCATCAACATAATCCCACTCTTGTAGGATCGACTATCATTTCTCAAAGAAATGTTAGGCTTCCTTTGTCACAGACTTAGCATGATTCAATCTCGTCGGTTAAAATCCCAACTGTGTTTTAAATCTGCATCCTTCTACTCAAGGAACTTATGCAGATGATTTATGTTTAGGAGTAATATTCTCCACGGGCTCATCTTAGCCTTGGTAACCAAATCTTATGACTGTACAACAACACGTACAATTGCACAATGAAGTCAACTTCTTTATTTGGGAACATTAGCAACATACAGTGCCAATTTCCAAAACATTTATCAACAGTAAAGGATCCCATTCTTCTCTTCAGTAGAGGTTATCTAAGCCTCTTAGGAATGTGGCAAGATAGGGTATTACCCCTTAAAGTCCTCCAGAAATATTTTCATACGAGTCGTGTGTGAGCCCAAGTAGGCCAAGTGTTGTTAACGTGCTCTGATACCAATTTGTAACACACCCAACCCCTAGGTTCTCTTTTAAGGGGTGGGGTGTCAAAATTTCATTTCCTTTAACTCTCTCTAGGTTCCCCTTTCACCAAAGTGTAGGTTCTTCCAAACCCGCGGGCTCTTTCTTGGCCCCTTTGAAGGATTTAAACAGCAGGTGCTAGCTTTCCATATGACCTCGGGTTGTGCCTAGGCGCCAACTCAAAGGGCACTTTGGAGCTTCGGGCTCTGGGTGTTCTTAACACACTTGACTCTAAATTCGCCGAACTCTGAGCTCGCGAACACACAAGGACCAGATCTATGGCCCACACTTCTTTCACAACCAACGGCTGAGATTTAATTTAGGACTTCGACGTTCGAGAGCTTCGAACGCTCCANCCAAAGTGTAGGTTCTTCCAAACCCGCGGGCTCTTTCTTGGCCCCTTTGAAGGATTTAAACAGCAGGTGCTAGCTTTCCATATGACCTCGGGTTGTGCCTAGGCGCCAACTCAAAGGGCACTTTGGAGCTTCGGGCTCTGGGTGTTCTTAACACACTTGACTCTAAATTCGCCAACTCTGAGCTCGCGAACACACAAGGACCAGATCTATGGCCCACACTTCTTTCACAACCAACGGTTGAGATTTAATTTAGGACTTCGACGTTCGAGAGCTTCGAACGCTCCAAACACCTCTTTCCTCCGAAGTGCTCTGTACCTGGAGTTACAGATCGAGCGCTGCATGTTTTCCCCGATCAACGATCGATATCCGTCCTTTGCCCCCGCTTCGGGTGACTTGCAGTCAACGTTCCTCCGCATTCTTTCTTCCGGAATACCAAACTTCCAAAGTAACAAATCTCACACCACACGTCCTATTCCAATGGACAATTCTGATAAAATCTAACGCTCCGGCCTTCGGGAGTTCTCGTGCCTTTACTCTTCAATTCCTCCAGAGTGACTTTTCCCCGGAGTAAATCTCCAGTCTCCACATGATCCAACAACGGACGACTAGGATGACTCCTTACCTTTGGAGCTTCGGACGACTTCTGGTCAACGCTCCACTTCCTTTCCCCTGGAGTTCGCACTTCCGAATTCCACAATCTGCTAACGTGTGTCCCTATCAGATCGACGGTCATAATTTACTTTGGCAGTTCGGGCTTTGGGAGTTCTCAACTTGCGCAACCCCACTTTCCTCCGAAGTGGCTATCTTTCGAAATGGAAGATCTACTGACACATGTCCTCAGCTAACGAACGACTCAGATGAACTCTGGCTCTTCGGCCTTTCGGATTTCTTGTTCAACACATTCCCTTTTCTCCTGGAATGACTTTTCTCCGAAATGGCAAATCTCCTGCCACACATACCCTTTCCAATGGACGGCTGGGGTGACTTTGGGACTCTGCCCTTCACACTTCGATTCTCCTAGAGTGCAAGATCTGACGACACCTGTCCCTTTGGCTTGGATGGTTTAGATCTGCTTCGGCTCTCGACTCTTCGGGAGTTTTGCAATGCAAACTCCTCTTTTCTCCCGGAGTCGGTCAACGTCGGGCTGACCATAGCCTCAATCTGACGGTCCGAGGGTATCTATGTGACCCTAGAGATCTACGGCTCGTAACTTCCATTCAAGGGTCCCTTGGGTCCCAGTGTGTGCCACTCCGAGAGGGACACCTGGCAATGTCGTCACTCAACACATGGGCCCCCACATGATCTCGACGTAATGACTTCGGGGGTTTTGGTGTTACCAAACCTCTGTCCTCCCGAAGTGGTCAATGTCGGGATGACTATATCGTAGATCCGACGGTCGGGATAGTTCTTGGGCATCCTTAGATCTACGGCCCATATTAAGTTCGGGACTTCGTGACTTCAGGGGATTCACCTCCTGTGCGGCAAATATGCTCAATTCGCCGGACCTGCGAAGTCTGAAGGGTTCTAAGGGTTAACGCCCATGTTCCTTCTCCAGATCCGACAATCGTGAAGAACTTCGGCTCCTCTCAAACTAATCTCATCCATTCGTCTTCCAAACGAAAGGATCTCTCCTTTCCGGGCTTGAATCTCGCTATCCTTCCTGAGCTTTGTCATCTCCTTAAGCACTTAGGTATTTTGCGCTATTTCTCCTGAACTTAGAGAAATCTTTCGCGCACCCCTTGCGCTCATTTATCAACTCTAGAACTTAAGGGGGTTCTCAGTCTCTACCCGCCTTGCAGAGACTTTGTGCATACATGCACTACCTCTCCTGATCTTAACAGACTCCTTCCTTCAGAACGACTGGGAGTGTTGGCATGTACACATGAGGCTATGACCAAGGTCAACAAATTCACAATTCATTTATTTTAACTTGAGCCACCACGGGGCTCATGCATTTGTGTGCACAAGCCAGAGAATTCCTTATTTTCTTAAATACACAATTAGGCAGAATTAAAGGGATACAGTATAACCATTGAGCAAACATGCACATCCCTGCAATATTCATAGGATATCCAACTTTAATTCACAGTTACTACTTAAATACACAGGATATGAGAATACTTATCTATTACATGTTGTAGCCAACTAACTAATTGTGGGTGTTTGCCTTTCCACCCAACCATAGGCTCATAGGAATTCATTCTTAGCGCTCTGACCACCCCCGTGCCAAGCCATGATATCAACAGGGAATTTATGCCAATTCTCTTTCACATCTTCCGTGAGGTTTATCAAGTGCTTCCTCAGCATCAAGCTCACGACCTTCTGCTCAGGTCTCGTTCTCTGCATACTCTCAGAGATTTCTCTCTCTGTCACGACCTCGATGAGGTTTATCAAATGCTTCCTCAGCATCAAGCTTGTGGCCTTCGGCTCGTTCTCTGCTGGCGAGTTCCTCGCATTCTCCACTCTTCTTTTTATTCTTTGGCGTGCCTTGCACACACATCCCTCCTATCTTGTTCCTTCTGTCAGAAGGAAACCCACATCAGTTTGGGTCCGCAGGACCCTGTGGTACTTTGGGCTGACCTTCTACAGCTAGACCATGCTTCAATTCATGGGATAATTGATGGTTCAACCACCAATCATTTTCTTATCAATCGATCTCTTATAGTTTTCTCATTCTTTCCTCTAGTGATATCATGGCTAGTATTTTCAAGGCTTCACCCCCACAGTCAGTTATTGGCAATTCAAACAATAATACATTTACACAGTTCCCATGCCACATCATGGTAATCCTAATTAATGATTAATTACAAGTTGGGGGAAACATGGGCGTTACACTAAATGACACATATTAAGTAAAAAAGGTGAAAGTTTTCTTGTCCATTTTCTGCATCGCATAGCATATGTTGTCAACCTTTAAATAAAAAAAATAGGACATTAAAACTTGGCCCATAAATCTTCATGTCATAGAACTGATAAAACCAAACTTACTCTTGTTTGGCCCTTATCCATTCCCATATCTCTTCTTTATTTCGTTCACAGTCTATAGAGGCTGCTATCCCTATTCCTTCCTTCCCTTCCCTAGGATTCTCTTCCATTTGGTACTAGGTCAAAGCCTCTAAGTTGTTAGAATAATCTAAATTATTTGGGGAATAGAGTAGCGTTTTTTTCTAAATTATTTGGGAAACAAAGTAACTTTTTTCTTAGATGAGCAAGTTAGCCCCCTTATACCTACAAAGAGTATTTTTTTTGGGAAAGATGGTTCTTTTTTTCATTATTATCAAGAAACTCACTTTCAAAAACCCTCACTCACATATACATTATGTGAATAACACATTTATTTATATGCATGTAAATGAAAATTTGAATAGACAAATTAACTACTCTTCATTGACCTTTAGCCAGCTTTGTGGTGAAGACCTTTAACCAGTTTTATGAGAAGTACAAGTATATGTATATACATGGGAATTTGAAGAGACAAATAAACTACTCTTCATTCAAGTAAGATATGACCTTGTATATTATCAAGCCCTTGCAACATTTTAAATTTTTATACTACATTATTTACAACAATCATATTGCCAAGCGGTAGAAGCTTGCCTTCTAATTTTGTTAGTAAATAAATGGAGCAATTCTTCAGCTAAAACGTTCACCATTCTTACAATCATACTACAATCATACTAGAGTTAATAATATTCATTTTGTTTCAAAGATTTGGAATAACTGTTTAAGATTTGGTTAAACTGTTTACAGCAATCATATTGGCTACCAGTAGAGCTTGCCCTTTATTTTGTTAGTAAATGGAGCAAGTGTTACTATATGTAATAATATTCGTTTTGTTTCAAAAGATTTGGTTAAACTGTTTGTAACACAAAGGTTGATGAAAATTATTTCACATTTCTTTCATGAAGATGGAAAACATGACAAAGAATGATGGACACGGGGACTTGAAAGTGCAGAAGTGGTATTTTTACCACTGGCTTTTTAAATAAATACCGAATTGTACAAGGACATTATCATATTGTGAGAACGCAGCAGGCCAATAAACATTGCATGTCTAACCAGCTTCTGAACAAAGAAATGGAAAATATTGTATCCACTAATTGGCACATGATGTACTTCCTCTAAAGGTGTAGAAGCGGCGTTAATAATAAACATTTTACCAAATTCCACAAGGGCGTTATGAGAAAGAATCCAGCCCAACAGTACATCGCAAGTCTAACAAGCTGGTAAACCTGCATCCACAATCATCGTTCTTCGGATTTCTTGTAGCACATCTCGGCAAGGTTCCTGAAATGCTTAAATACAGACATGCTTTCTGAGTCGAAGCCTCCTGCGAACTGCGAGCACGGAACCATTTAAAAAAAATTAGCAATAAATGTGCTAGTGCTCACGTAACAAATCATAAGTAGTGAATGGAGTCTAACCTGGTGAACTCGGAAGGCGAAACGGACCCCCTGGAACATTAGGAATTCCCGTGTAACCTCTTTCTCAAAGTCTCCCATCGACTCAACTTCTACAGCTACTCTTTTCATGTACATTCTTGCCAGCTTAACCGAAGCAAATTTTATCTGCTTAAAATACATGTGTTAGCAAAACCAAGATGCAATAAGCACCATTTTAGCCTGCCTGAAGTTGCAATAACCTGTCACTTTTACAAACTGTTGCTTCAAATGTGTGTACCAGTGCCATTTCAAATAAAAATTATGCAAGTAAACAGAAAATGCAACCATTTTTGCTTTAATTTGGGACTTCAACTGAAATCCCCCCACTATAATCGTTTCCTGAGGCAGAGAAGAGTTGCAAAAGGACTGTTGACACTAGAGGAATAACCTTTCAAGACACAATCTCAAGAAGCTAAAACCCTTGACACCACAATTGAATCACAAGTGTCCCCTTTGGATTGACTAAGCAAGCAGAGTCTTATGAAAACTTTTATAAATTGCAAAACAAAGTTGATATGTTGAAACATAAAGCTTTTACATGGAGCAGTGGGCAGGCAAACATTTACAAGTTTCACTACACACTTTTAGTTAGTACCTTGCCAATAATTCCAGTGTCAAGCATCCAGTCGCAGGGTATCTGAAATTCTTTGTAGCGTGCCATTGCCATATCTCTCATTTGCACAAAGTTCTCGACTCTACGCTCCAATCTGCCAGAACAAGAAAGCAGATATTAACCGGTTTTATCCTAAAAAAGAAATGCTCTGTCAAGCTTTTTTTGACTAGAAAAAGTACTAGTGGCTCAATGAACTTAAACAGGGGAAGCATAAATTTTAAAATGAAGGAAACATTGATTGATAGATATGGTCAGTTGGACCAAAATTGACAGGTTGGACCAAAAAGGAAAGACGAAAAATGCGTCGGACAATTAGTGAGTTACGAGGCTTGCGGCCAAGTTATATATTATGCATGTCATTTTTTCATTTTTACATAATAAGGAATATGGAATCATAAGGTCTTTCATTCTTACTTCTCCAGCAAAGATAGCATCCTTTTAAAAGCAGCATCACATGTCTGATGAGGATCAGCTTCATAGGATGAAACTTCAGTTTCCAACTTTTTCAAATCACGGTATCCACAGGCAGCTTCTCTTAAAGCATCAGCTTTTCTCTCTGGCCAGTCAAAATGCTTCAATACTGCTCTTTCATCAACCTGCAAATACAAATGTGGGTAATTCTTACTTGTTCAACAGTAACAGAAAACAAGCAAAATACACTGATCCTTCCTGCATTCTTGACACTGAAAGTTCCTCATTTAAAGCTGTGCAGGCCAAATGATATAGTGTGAGAAGCGTAGAAATATCCACTCAGCTACCATATGTGTGCAAAAATTTTTGGAAGGGATACCAAGTAAAGTAAAATATATGAGCAAGGCTTAGGACAAGAGAGTAAACTAATTGTTCCCATAGAAGTGAGGAGCTCTACAGCCAGGTTGTGGGGAGATGTGCCTTTGTGTGTAATGATAAATAATAATAATAATAAGTCTTAGCATATAAACAATAATTATGTCATTGGTTCATATGAACCACGATTTTAGATTTTAAGAGCTGAGAGGGATACAAAATTCTTGAATTACATTTGTATGTCTAATTTTGATCCCTCTCGGCACTTAATAGATCAGGGTTAACATGGGTTTATGATAGTATTGTCTCATAAATGTTTCTTCAACCAGTGCAGTAAAAACAGAAAAAATAGAATACTACTTTTTTAGATTGGTGCTGCTTATAGTTACCGGTTTGAGATAGTGAAGGTAGTATGTGTTTGTGGCCACTGAAATGACCCGGATTCTAATTTATCAACCAATAAAATAGTTCGAATTTTACATAACTTCGGCTATAGGACACAACGAAAATTATATTTACAGAAATGCACATATTGTAGCCACTGCCAATGTTTCGTACTAGAAATAACAAGGTTCAAATTTGAAGTAAACTTGTCAAAGTTGATGGATATCTGACCAGGAAAGATAACTCGTCATCAAGCCACTTAACAAATGCTACGACATCCTCAATGTTGAGATATACTGCAGACCGAACTTCCTTTATCAAGAACCGAACAAAATCGCCTTGCGTTTCCACATCTGTCTTGATCTACAAAGCCCCATTTTACACCAAAGAAAAAAATAACCATCAGTGTTAAGAAAAAATAGGTTGCAGTGTCTGTTTTTCATAATCAACACAATGAAGTAGATACCAAACATAAAAATACGTACAGCCAATAAATGGGATGAGCGGTTTTCAATTTCTCCAATCATGTTACTTCGGACATTTGCCGCATCTGGAGTATCAACAGGTCCGCCTCCAGAAGAATCTCTTTTCCCCTGTCGTTTCATGAGTGTGTGGTAAAGCTCAGCTACTTCAGGAGCTCTCTGCATTACTCTTGTCCCAGACATTAATAGCTTTGGAGGAGGAACTGGGGGAGCTGGCGGTGCACCTTTGATCCCTGCATTTGGGGGTGGTGGGGGTGGGGGTGGAGGGGGTAGTGGTGGCATGCTCCTTGGACCATTTGCTGGGCCATTGGTTGCAGCAGAACCTGATGAAGGTTTGGGAGGGGGCTTTGGTATTCTTGATGCCCTTTTTCCAACTTCTGCAGGTGTCAGTTTAGCCACCTCAGAGCTCTTGGTGACTGTTATTTGCCTTTCCGCCTTAGTTTGCTCTTCCTTCTGAAGAAATATATTTTGCCTGTCCTTGAATGAAGGGCACTTGCCATCTAGTTCTACGGGCGTTGTCTTCGACACAGGTACAAAAGAAAATTGTATATCATTTGACAGATCTAGTGTACTGTTAACCTTCTGGCAAAGAGACTTATTTGACTCTTCAAGCTTATGAGACTTTTTAGGCCAGGGATCTTTACTATAAAAAACAGAAACTTTAGCCGTGTTTCCATTTTCCAAGTGTTTTAGTTTAGATGCCGCCATTTCAACAGCATCTATTCTGCTCTGCTGCTTCACATTTTGCAAAGACTCCTCTGAGTCACTGCAATAATGGCTATGCCTTGGACTGCAATTGCCAGAATGACTGTTCTCAGTGCCCATATCTAAAAGATTCTCGTTTTGTGAAAAGGACCACTCTTCTCTATGTTTCTTCGACTTTCTTGACTTGCCAGTCAGTATTGACCTTTTTGAGAAACCAAGCAAGCCTGGAAAATTTTCAAAGAATGAATTATCAGGCTCCCCAGCCTCAGATCCACTAGATGAATGAGAAGATATACCCTCAGTGTCATAATCTTCCCACCTCCTTCCCTGTATTGGCATAGCATATTCCAGTATAGGCTGTTTTGCAATATGCTGTGATTTTGGACTCAAACTCGAGTTCAAATCTTCTGCCGATCTTTTTCCAGATGGCACTTTGGAAGTATTAAGCTTCTGGCGCAAACTTGCATTAACCCAACGCAAGTTAGCAAGTTCTTCAATGTCGCTAAATCGGTTTATCTGCAAGGCTTCAACTTGATTGCGAAGATCTTCATTTGCATGTCTTAACATAGATACCGCTGAGCCAGCCTCTGAAACCAGATCATTCTGCACAAGTCTCGCACAGAATTTTGTACAGATTTTAGATTTATATCTGCATAGACTTTAGAGAAGGCCATCCACAAACGACAATTTTTTTGTTGCAGAGCATTATAACTCACCGAAGTCAATTCTAACAAATAGTTTGAATTAATAGCCACCAAATCTCATACACCATCAGTTAGAAGAAAAAAATTCGGTCTTGCCCTCACTATCGCTTGCATATTGGTGGGCGGTCTTTCTTAATAATAATAATTTAACAATTTAACTTTAAGATTACGGTTTAGCTAGACATACAATTGTATGAGATCTTTGTTGGTGAGACAAGGGAATCCTCAGTATACGGAGGGATTTAACTACTTAAGTTTATGGAAGTACATATTCTACTTTTCCAGATTTGTATCTGTAACCTCCTAGAATGAAATGCATGGGCCACTCATTTCTTATAACGCTATAGAACACTATAACTCTATAGAAATCTTGATGATAGTAAAATTTATTTTGTGAACAAGAGAAGAAAATTTAGAAGCAATCCTACAAGAAGATGGGAAAAGAATGCCCCAGTATGAAAAGCAGAGAATTTACAGAGGCTCCTACTTGAATATTTGAAAAGAATGTCCCATTGTGAAAAGCTGAGAATTTACAGAGGCCCCTACTCGAAGAGATCTGTGTAAAATGTTCTTATGACTCACCTCAGCGATGCTGCTTAGAGCAACAACTTGTGATTCGGCTGTCGCAAGCTTTCTTGACATTTCGCTCTTCTGTTGTTGAAGTTCTGCGTTCCTTTGACGCAATACCATTAATTCTGTTTCCAACTCTTGGATTTCATTTTCGGTCCTTGAATAATGTTCCTTTCGCTTAAGGTCTTCGATCTGCGCATTTGCAGCCTCAAGTTCTCTGTTTAAGATTGAAACTCTCGCAGTTTCTTCATACATTTGTTTTTTCTCTGATTCCAACAGGTTAATTCTTTTGATCAAACCCTCAGCTTGAACATTCTTCATCTCAAGCTCTTTCTCAAGCTCGGAAACTCTGCTCGCCCGTTCCTTCAGCATTTTATAATCAACGAGCTCTCTCTGTAGCTCTGCCTCTCTCGCCTGCAACTCATTCAGAAGCTGCTCTAAATCATTCGAATCGTACTTAGTAGAATTACAATCAGATGCCCCTTGAGGCTGTACCTGGTTAGCCCTTGGAAAGTATCCAATCAGAGACCGCTTAACACGAGAAGAGTACTCGCTGGCTCGCATTTTGGACTTCTGCAGAGATTTATTCACAGATGATTGGTTTTTATTTGATAAAGGCACATTCTTTGGAACCTCCATTAAAGGGAGCGGAGAATCGTTCTGAACTTTCACTGGAGTCCTTGGTTTCCCAGCAACCATTGTGAGATGCAGTCTATTCATGATTTTGCAAACAAAAAAAGATTAGCATAACCTTGACATCAAGAATTTCTAAAACTGAAATGTTACAACGCCGCTTCTTCTAAAACATCCATGACAGAACAGAGCGGTCTTTATAAAAAAAGTTTCTTGAATTCATAAGCCTCGAAAAAGAAATTTCAATTCGAACAGGAGAAAGAAAAAGTCAGAAAGCTCAGCAGACTTAAAGAAGCTGGCAATCTTGAAACTTTAACACAATAACAATGGAGAGCACGCTGAACCTCACGTTTTTCAAAAAATCATCAAGAAAACCTTTCCCGAAAATTCGTGCAATGAATAGCTACAACTAAGAGAGAACATACCGGTTGATCTCTGAAAATCAATGCCGGCTATCCGAAAGAGCAAATCCTGCTCCTTGAACTGCTGCTCAGGTCAACAAAATCGAAATATTTAAAGGAAATTCAGCAGCTCTTCCGATAATCAGTAAATACAACTTGCCGTACACGAATTTCTTCATGATGAAAGATGCACACGCACGGATTTTACCAGCTCTTGCCAAAGCCTAGTAAATATATACATGAAAATTTGCTTAAGATCTAGCATAGGCAGCAAGAAAATCAAATATTTACCTCAAAGCACCGTCAAATCCATGAAGTTGCACTCGAGACCATTTCTCTGTACCATTTTACCGTGATTTTCCACTAGGCCCACTCTCGTATACAGTTTCAAGGCGAGTTTCGGGATTGTCGGTAGAAGAAGGTTTGAATTATTAAAACCTATAACAGTATAGCCGTTGGAAGTTAAGTTTTCGAGGTTTACAAAGCTCAAAATATTTAAATGTGGAAACTTTGACCGTGAAAATACATGAGTTACAGGTCCCTTTAGTCATAAATTCATTTTTCAACGCCATATAATATTTAAATTGAAAGTCCCCAACGGTTGGATCATCATTAAATGTAAAACTACTTACTTGGAAATGATTAAGATCGATTTCTGTTTCGTTTTATTTTAATTTATTTTGTTTGCCGTTGCGGAGTGGACTACGGTCGTCGTCGCGAGATTCGAACCCTTGACCTGTTTGACATTTGAAGTACAATAATGGCTGTTTAACGAATTGCCCAGCCTTTTAGCGACCGAAAATTCATTTATATATAATGCTGTGTGATTTGCTGTTTAGCAATAATTCGGATATTCCAACTCCCAAAGCTTATATACTTTAAGTTCAAATTTCACCTTCGTTCTCACATGTAGTAACCAGCACGGCAAATGCACAGTTTTCGTACACCCTTCTCATCCACATGTGACCACTAATTAATGTAACATTAGTTCATGTCGATTCTTTCTATATATTTATAATCGTTATCTTTGTCGAGGCCCGAGGGCACCCTAGGAAAAGGTCGAATCGTCGTTCTACAACGACGTCGCAACTAAAATAAAATAAAATACCTTTTTTAACCTAACCCTGGTCCAATGGGAGTTTTAACTTTTTATAACCTAACCATGGTTCAATGAGAGCTTTTCCTTTTTTTTAACCTAACCATGGTCCAATGGGAGTTTTTCCTTGGTGAGGGCTTCATTTAGTATCCTAAGCTAGCCATGGGGAATCCGGGATAATGGTGAATTTTGTTCTTATGGCCTACATGAGTTTACCTAAAGGATGGTGAACATGGGAGAAGAAACTTCCAAACACAACTCCCTCCCCTCCAAAATAGTGTCCGAAAGAGTTATGACTAACAATATAAGACCTTACAATATTACAAAATTCTAGCGTCCTCATTTGTGCCCGAGTAGTCTTCTAGCATTTTATTATTTTGTGTCTTTTTATCATTTTTATGTCTTATTTGTATGTATTTTGCTTTCAATGTTCGGCCACATTTGTAACTACTTTTGTCTCCACTTCAACATCTCTTTCTATCCACTTGTGCATCTTGTTTGTGCCCATTTGTGTTTTTTGGCATCATGTTTATTTTCATGTTGTTTTCCTCATTGCAAGCTTTTCAATAAGTTATCGTATGCATAAATCCAATTTTGTATGCAAGACTAAAGATTCTAAGAAATTAATGTCTTACATACCTAATTCTTGGCAATATAGAGCTTTTAGTCTCTTTACCTTTTAGTTTTTTCATTTTTGCAACATTTTGTATTAGATGGAGGCATCAATCTCTTATCAAGTGCTTGGTGAATAAATCACAATAACATCATACATCTCTTCTCAAACATTGTGTCGCTTATGTCCATTAATGTCTCTCTTATGTGGGTGTGTGGGTTAGGTGCAAGTGCATTGCTTATGTAAGTGCACGGGTTAGGTATGCAAGTCTGTCGCTTATATGTGTGGGCATCGTTTATGTGTGTGAGCATGTTGCTTATGTATGAATGTGTCACTTATGCATCAGTGTGTGGGTTAAGTGTGAGCGTCTTGGGCATGGACTAAGTCTCATATTTTTCATGGAGTGGGGCTCCCTTGTCCCACAAACAAGGGGATTTCATATATCAATTTGGTGTCTAGCAAGGTCGTGACCGTAAAAATATATTATTATTATTATTATAGAATACTCCTATTGTAAATTATAATCATTTTGGTTTCATAAAGCATAGTTTAAAGGAATCTAGGTTGACTATGTCAATCGATCCCTCACTGAATGATCAAAATTGACTCGGTCAACCCAACCTCTACTTATAAATGAGGAAGAGGGAGAAGATGTAGTAGTTGTAAATGTTAATAGTTGTTATAGTTGTTGTTATCATTATATCAATTGGGAACATCAACGATGAATGTCTAAGCATGGTTGAGATTAGATCAAAGCTCACCATAGATGTGAGTGTTCCTTCAATAATAAGAGATAAGTACTCTACATATTATGTCATGGGTTTTCATCCCAATTAGTGGGTTGTTTCCAACATGGTCCCTATGTATTAAGTTATGAATATGTATATATTGCATGTATATCTAGTTTGATTTAGTGGATTGAGTAGATTAACATGTTTTTTGTTAGGATGATCCAACTAGTACCTAACCTTCCAATGGTCAATATGCATGAATTAATAGGTTATTTATTCAATCCGAATAGAAAGTATGGTAGATGTTCTGGCTAATAAGTTAGGTTAAGTTATAAAAGAATTGACTACAAAATCTGGTTAATTTAAGTTAGATTGATTATCAATGTAACATTTGGGGGGCATTCCTTTCAAACTTACTAGCATGTTAAATCGAGGAGGTCATACCCTTATGATGACAAGTTCCTTAAATGGATATTGCACTATCTACCATTTAATCAATTGTGAGTACAATCCTTTTCTGGAATAAATGAGAAAACAGGGAAAATTGTTAAATCCATTGTTGCAGTCACTTCTCTTACCTCAAGATTTGACCCAAAAAGCATCTTTGATTGCATAGCTTGTCAGGTCAAATTAATTGTCCTGACATAATATCAACCAAGTGATCCCCAAAGGTTGTATCAGTGACACTAGATCACTAGATGTCCCACATACACCGACTCATACATTAATCTCCCTTGGATCCTCAACAAACACTAATTTTCTTTGATTGTGTATATTTTGTACTAGTAATGACAATAATAATGTGTATGCATTGTCATATACCAAACTACCTATTTAACTTGAGTCCTATGGTTCCCAAGCCATCCCAATTTTCTACTCCTTTCTACATAATTGCCCCATTGGTTAACATCTTAGCTTAATGGAACTTAACTTCCCACTAGTCCCCAACCCAACCCAAGTAGACTACTTCACCTCCCATGTCATTGCACTGCTTTCCTCTACCACCCTAGGCTAAGTAGATCATAGGTTGGCCGAGGAAAAATCGATGAATGTAGATGACCCACCTTCAATCTATCAGCCCCACTCTATCATAAACGCATTTTCATTTGCATTTGATGTTGGCATGCCACAATCATTTGTGAACATAAATGTTGAAATCCACTTAACATTCAAATAGACACATTTAAAAGATACTACCTAGCAATTGAGAAATTAGAAATTGGATCCTAGTTAGCCAAGAAAGTCACTAGCCAATTACAAAAACGAGCATACTTCATGTCTCTTCAAGACCCAAGCATGACCTACCACCATAGCAATATACTCCTACAATCCTTGGAATGGTACTAGAATACCCATGATTTTATTGTCACTACCATTGAATCTAGTGTAAGGAAAAGGAACGTGTCGTTCCTAGAAAATTTTGTGAAGCTCATGCCAAAGGACATCACAACCATATGACCATTGTTGTCATTGTTAGGATATTTAGACACTTAGAAGTTCGTTAAGATCAACTTGGTCTAATGTGTTGTTAGGTTAAAGTGTGTTTCTTAGTGGGTTTCTTTAGTATGCATTTGTAATCTGACGGTCACGATATGTTCCCAAAATAGAGTGATTTGGAAGCTCATATTATCCTTGATCTTAACAACTACATTGATCTATGGCTTACCACCCAATTGGTCCATGGTATCTATTTAAAGAGCATGGAGGGTCATTTGGTGAAAGATTGATTGTGAGAAACTCTCTATAATATTTTTTCTTTTGCATTAATAAATTGCCTCAAGTGGCCACGTTGGTTGGGGTCGTGGATGTTTCCCACAAGGTTTTTATCACACAAAAACATCGGTGTGTTGATCATTGATATGTTTATGTGAGTGGTTACTAAAGGTTTTCATCCTTTGTTGGAATAACACGTGTTGTCAAACATGGTATCAGAGCACATTTGAAGACCCACTCTCGTTGTAGATCAAGATCTTGAAGTTGTGTTGCCACATCTTTGTTTTTTTCTAGTTTCATACATTTCCAAGCCAAGATGACTATTCCATTGTGTTTGGATCACTTATGTCAGTTAGGAATGCTTTTTCACTTCACTCTAAAAGGTTTTTGATTGCCCAAGATACGACAATTTCAATCAGATCCAGAGGTATAAAACATGAATACGCCCTTTTAAAAAAATTTATAGAGACAATATTTCGGTTTTCTATTTTTTATTTCTAGATTGCTACTATTTACAGTATGTGTATTCTCTTTGCCATGCACTTTGTGCAATCTCAACAAATCCGAAATAGAGCAAAAAGTGTTTTCTTATCTGTGTATGATCTTTGTCATGCGCTATGTGTGATCTCGGTAAATCTGAAATAGAGGGAAAACTTGCATTTTCCAGGTAAGCTAACCAAGATCTAACCCTTGTTGTTGTCGAGAAGCGATTATTTTTGTGTGTGTGAATGCATGAAAATAAGCTTTTTTTAGCATGCACTTCAAGGTTGTCTTCCACAACAACAACAACACCTCCCATCCTCCTCCTTAAGATTATAATGTGTTTTTCACTAGCTCACTTGATTGAAACTTGTTTTATTTAGTAAGAGGTCTTGAGTTCAAGTTTTTTTTTTGTTACTTTTTTGAAAAAGTTCATGCATTCAATGTAAAATGTATTTCACTTAAATTATAAAAGTGAATCACTAAAAGTAGCTTTAATATTTCTTTTTAGTTACTTTTTGCATGCAACTTTAATTTACAAAGTAATTTCATTGTAAAAATGATTCTCGCTTATTTTATAAAAGTGGGTCACTTCATAAGCAACTTATTTGTAAAAGTGAGGTTATAAGAAAGTTATTGAAGGATAGGCATCATCAAGTGGACCAACTTCTACTTTCCATGTGGCTCTTTAGTTATCATTTATGTCTTTTTTCAAAAGGACATAACTTTCACATCTAAAGTCTATTTTCAGTGTTGTTTTTTTTAAACATCCTATTTTTTTAAAAGCTTTCCATCCAAGCCATCAATTTCATCCTTTAAATCCATATCCTCTGCATATTTTAATATGACTTATCCTAGTGAGATTTTGCTTACCAGTACCAACTATTTTGCATGGAAATCTCATATGGAGGATGTACTAAGAAGTAAATGATTGTACCGGATTACCTTGGGAAAAGAAAAAGAACCCATTGATGATGAAAATAAATCTAAATGGGATAATAAGAATGATAAAGCACATGGACTAATCGGAATTCTCATCTCTCTTGATTTAAGTTTTCACCTTCAAGGAATTGATGCCTCATATGAAGCTTGGGAAAAGATTCAAGCTATGTTTGGTAAACACAATATTATTCGATCCCAGGTTAGTTAAAAAATCAGTTAATGACTTAAGTCCCAATGATTTTTTTTGCATTGAATATTATTTCTCTAAGTTTAAAACACTTAGAATTTTATGTCAAGAATGTAAAATAGATGTGAAGGATGACCGATGCATATATGTTATTCTTGCTAAGATTGGTAGTGCATATCATGTCTTTGTATCTACCTTTTATGCCACCAGAAAAACTCTAGAGAGTGCTTACCAAAATCCCACTCTTGAGTCCTTTTATTCTTTGATTCAAGAGCAAGATAAAATTGTGCAAATTGGATTTATCAACATTGCAAGTACATCTAACAAAGCCTTATTGGCCCAACAGAAAGATAAATCCAAGAATACCAAGAATCAATATCCTTGCCAAAACAACAAGCAAAACAAGGGTCCCAAACCCTCTCAACCAACTTCTACTCCCAATGGTGACAAAGGAGAAAAATTCTAAAGTAAGAAGACTAACAGACATTGCAACTTTTGTGGGAATGATGGTCATGTGGAGTCTAAATGTTTTAAAAATATGGAAGCCTTAGAAGAAATAATGATGAATCACAACACCAACATTGATTCTTCTTCTTCTTCTTCTCATGGACATCCACTTTCTGCTTTTGGTTTCTCCTTCAATGCAACTTCTACTTCTTCTTCTAATGAGTAGTTTATTGATTCTGGAGCATATTATCATATGGCTAAGGATAAAGTCATTTTTCTGCTCTAAATGAATGTAATACCAAAAAAATATTTCTTGGTGGTGATATAACTCTAAATGTTGTAGGGTCTGGAACAGTTCAGGTAGATAATGGTCATTTCAATTATGTATTATGTGTTCCAAGTCTTTCCTGCAACCTTCTATCAGTGTATCGGATTACTCATTTAAGAGAAAGTAAAATCGTAGAGTTTTCACCTCATCAAGTGGTAATCGAGGATTAAAAATATCCTAACCATGTCTTCACAACTTGAATTGTTGACGATATTACTAGGTTGTACAAGTTTGATAACTTTGGGTCATCATCTTTTCCATCAGTTTTTGTTGCTCATAGCGAACATGGTGATTGGTATTCCTCTTGTTTCTTGCAGAGATGGTGTTTGTGTTAGTTGTGTTCTCGATAAAAATCATCGGGACAATTTTGACAAACATGTCTCTTGACACGCCTCAACCACTTTGCAACTTGTTTGCAACAATTTGTGTGGTTTTATTTCTTCTCCTTCTCTCTCTGGGTGCAAGTATTTCTTAAATTTCATTGACAACTTCTCCAGATGCACTTGGGTTTACTTTTTAAAACTTAAGAGTGATTTTTTTGTCCTACAAGGCCCTTGTATAGAAACAATCTAGACATCAACTTCAAATATTAATAACAAATAATGGAGGTGAATATGTGTGATCCGGATTATTTTTGGCACGAAATGAGAGCGGAGATATAATAAAGCAATGTACAGATATATCTTGGATATCTGTTAGAAAAACAGGACCGCGGAGCAATAAAATAAAACAAATGCAGAAACAAAACACAGAAGACACACAATACAAGAGAGACATAGATTTACGTGGTTCACCCAGTGTGGGCTACATCCACCAGAGAAATTGCCAGGTCCTTCCTTTATTATTATCCAGCAAATGAAGGGATACA
>JASDQU010739251.1:74545-90333 GCA_032191745.1 Picea mariana | reverse complement strand
CATAGCCGCAATACATTTCCCTCATAAAAGAGGGTTGCCTTCTAGGGAAAAAAACCCTAACATAATGTCTACCGTTAGATCTGCGACCTTATAATGAACGGTCCAGATTTACAATGAAATTACAATATACTTTTACAAGGCAATTTTTTCTTCGGGGGCTTCGCCCCGCTTGCCCCCAAACCCCCCAGCTGGAGGGATAGGCCCCCCGGACCTTGCAGAGGGGGTACCCCCCCTCTGCACTCTCCCGCGTAGAAGAGTGTACATACTTCTGGGGTGTAAATACTTCATGGGGTATAAACACGGCTGAAAGCAAGGACCTTTGAATCAGGAAGATAATCAGGCTCCACAACCAACAATATCCAATAATATAACTGAAATGTATCATAGATGCAACCATAAACATAGAGATACAGTAATACACAATTTTTTATTAATGAGCGGAAATGTACAAAGTCTGTAAAAATACAGAGTGAAAGACTCGTTAGAATGGTGGTAGCTTATCTCTGAGAAGAGATGTGTCCATTACTCGCATTCACAAGAAGATGATTTTACAATGAAGTCTTTTTATCGTAAATAAAATCCAAAACCCTAACCTCGGAAGATGAAAAGCCAAAAGTTTCGTGGACCCCGTTTTGGGTAGTTTGGTGTATCAACTTCTCATGGGCATAACTTTGGCATGCGATCTTTGTTTGGGGCGCACAATAGCTCGTTGGAAAGGTATCATTGAGTAGATTCATTTAGGGGGATCAATTAGAGCCTTTTAATATCATTGGGAAGATCGATCCCAAAAAACCTTCATTTAGGCCCTCAAAATGGCCCCGGAAGTTAAAAAGTGCTAAAAATAGTAAATTACCAAAATTGCCAGAAAACTGTTTTGAGCCCATTGGAAAAGGTGGGTGGCCACCGATATCCACTTGGATCAATCCTCCCTCCTATTATTGGATAAATCCGTAAGTGCGGACACAAACCGATCTCCCTAGATCCACCTGGATCTAGAACAAAGCAAGACAAAATGATACTCTTTCCCTAGATTTTAACTATTGAATATACTAGAAGATACGATCAAAGAACATACATTATGATCACTTTCCTTGGTCTTTGTTTCTCCTGCTTTGCTCCAGTGCTCTTGTACAGTCAATATCAAAACAATACAAACCAACCGGAGTGAAAGAAACACAATCTATTTAGTAAGAGGTCTTGAGTTCAAGTTTTTTTTTTGTTACTTTTTTGAAAAAGTTCATGCATTCATTGTAAAGTGTATTTCACTTAAATTATAAAAGTGAATCACTAAAAATAGCTTGAATATTTCTTTTTAGTTACTTTTTGCATGCAACTTTAATTTACAAAGTAATTTCATTGTAAAAATGATTCTCACTTATTCTATAAAAGTGGGTCACTTCATAAGAAACTTATTTGTAAAAGTGAGGTTATAAGAAAGTTATTGAAGGATAGGCATCACCAAGTGGACCAACTTCTACTTTCCATGTGGCTCTTTAGTTATCGTTTATGTCTTTTTTCAAAAGGACRGAACTTTCACATCTAAAGTCTATTTTYAGTGTCGTTTTTTTTAAACATCCTATTTTTTTAAGAGCTTTCCATCCAGGCCATCAATTTCATCCTTTAAATCCATATCCTCTGCATATTTTAATATGACTTATCCTAGTGAGATTTTGCTTACCAGTACCAACTATTTTGCATGGAAATCTCATATGGAGGATGTACTAAGAAGTAAATGATTGTACCGGATTACCTTGGGAAAAGAAAAAGAACCCATTGATGATGAAAATAAATCTAAATGGGATAATAAGAATGATAAAGCACATGGACTAATCGGAATTCTCATCTCTCTTGATTTAAGTTTTCACCTTCAAGGAATTGATGCCTCAGATGAAGCTTGGGAAAAGATTCAAGCTATGTTTGGTAAACACAATATTATTCGATCCCAGGTCAGTTAAAAAATCAGTTAATGACTTTAAGTCCCAATGATTTTTCTTGCATTGAATATTATTTTTCTAAGTTTAAAACACTTAGAATTTTCTGTCAAGAATGTAAAATAGATGTGAAGGATGACCGATGCATATATGTTATTCTTGCTAAGATTGGTAGTGCATATCATGTCTTTGTATCTACCTTTTATGCCACCAAAAAAGCTCTAGGGAGTGCTTACCAAAATCCCACTCTTGAGTCTTTTTATTCTTTGATTCAAGAGCAAGATAAAATTGTGCAAATTGGATTGATCAACATTGCAAGTACATCCAACAAAGCCTTATTGGCCCAGCAGAAAGATAAATCCAAGAATACCAAGAATCAACATCCTTGCCAAAACAACAAGCAAAACAAGGGTCCCAAACCCTCTCAACCAACTTCTACTCCCAATGGTGACAAAGGAGAAAAATTCTAAAGTAAGAAGACTAACAAACATTGCAAATTTTGTGGGAATGATGGTCATGTGGAGTCTAAATGTTTAAAAAATATGGAAGCCTTAGAAGAAATAATGAAGAATCACAACACCAATATTGATTCTTCTTCTTCTTCTTCTCATGGACATCCACTTTCTGCTTTTGGTTTCTTCTTCAATGCAACTTCTACTTCTTCTTCTAATGAGTAGTTTATTTATTCTGGAGCATCTTATCATATGGCTAAGGATAAAGTCATTTTTCTGCTCTAAATGAATGTAATACCAAAAAAATATTTCTTGGTGGTGATATAACTCTAAATGTTGTAGGGTCTGGAACAGTTCAGGTAGATAATGGTCATTTCAATTATGTATTATGTGTTCCAAGTCTTTCTTGCAACCTTCCATCAGTGTATCGGATTACTCATTTAGGAGAAAGTAAAACCGTAGAGTTTTCACCTCATCAAGTGGTAATCAAGGATTAAAAATATCCTAAGCCTGTCTTCGCAACTTGAATTGTTGACGATATTACCAAGTTGTACAAGTTTGATAACTTTGGGTCATCATCTTTTCCATCAGTTTTTGTTGCTCATAGCGAACATGGTGATTGGTCTTCCTCTTGTTTCTTGCAGAGATAGTGTTTGTGTCAGTTGTGTTCTCAATAAAAATCATCCAGACATTTTTGACAAACATGTCTCTTGGCACGCCTCAACCCCTTTGCAACTTGTTCACACCAATTTGTGTGGTTTTATTTCTTCTCCTTCTCTCTCTGGGTGCAAGTATTTATTAACTTTCATTGACGACTTCTCCAGACGCACTTGGGTTTACTTTTTAAAACTTAAGAGTGAATTTTTTGTCCTACAAGGCCCTTGTATAGAAACAATCTAGACATCAACTTCAAATATTAATAACAAATAATGGAGGTGAATATGTGTGATCYGGATTATTTTCATCACAAAATGAGAGCGGAGATATAATAAAGCAATGTACAGAGATATCTCGGATATCCAATAATATAACTGAAATGTATCATAGATGCAACCATAAACATAGAGATACAGTAATACACAATTTTTTGTTAATKAGCGGAAATGTACAAAGTCTGTAAAAATACAGAGTGAAAGACTCGTTAGAATGGTGGCAGCTTATCTCTAAGAAAAGATGGGTCCGTTACTCCCATTCACAAGAAGATGATTTTACAATGAGGCTCCAAAGGCCTTTTTATCATAAAGAAAATCCCAAACCCTAACCCCAAAAGATGAAGATCCAAAAGTTTTGTGGACCCCGTTTTGGGTAGTTTGGTGTATCAACTTCCCAGGGGCGTAACTTTGGCATACGATCTTTGTTTGGGGCACACAATAGCTCGTTGGAAAGGTATCATCGAGTAGATTCATTTAGGGGGATCAATTAGAGCCTTTTACTATCATTGTTAAGCTAAATCCCAAAAAACCTTCATTTAGTCCCTCAAAATGGCCCTGAAAGTTAAAAACTGCTAAAAATAGTAAATTACCAAAATTGCCAGAAAATTGTTTTGAACCCATTGGAAAAGGTGGGTGGCCACCGATATCCACCTAGATCAATCCTCCCTCCTTAGGAAGAAATGGTCTCCATTGCATTCAGTGGTCAGGGGAAAGGGAAAAATGTTTGTTGAATCTACATCTTGATGAGTTGCTTGCCTTGTTGGAGAAGTTGCGCTACTTAGCTTATTGAAGGTTGTCAGAAACATGTGGCTGGAAGGGTTGGACCTTTTTAACCAGTCTAGCTACATGAGATGCATGTGTGCAGAAGGAATCTTTACACTTTGCTACAATCTTGTCGACCTGCTTCTGTTGGATAGAAAGTGCTTGGGTCGAGGCTGTAGTTGTTGCAGTATCCTTTTGTTCACCTTTTGAATAGATTGTGAAGAAGCTGAATTTTGTAGTATGAGATACTACCTTGCAGAACTGTTTAGGTGGAACAGTAGTCGGAACTACCTTTGGTATTCTGTAGAGATGACCCCCCAGATAAACATGACACCGCGGGGTCGAGACTGATAAACAACATGGTGCTTCCACATATATGGTTGTCCCAAGAGAACATCACAGACATCCAGTAGGGAAACATCACATAATACCTCATCCTTGAAGGGATAGATGCCATATGACAATTGACACTGTTGGATGACACGGAGATCTCGTCCTTGGCGAAGCCACCCGATGTTGTATGGTTGTGGGTGTGGTGCTGTCGACAATCCCAATTGTTTGACGACCTCTATTGAGATGAGGTTCTTTATGCTTTCGCTATCAACAATAAAATGCACTGGGGTCCCCTTCACCCACATATGTGAATGAAAAATGTGCTCCCCCTCTTCAGGATATGTTGGTTCTTCTAGTTGAATTGTTGCGGTCGCGACAATAGTAGTGGGGTCTGTGTCGATGATCTGTCTTTTACTAGTATTTTCAGAATCAGATTCTAAATTAGGGTTCGACTCCTTGTATTTGATCTTGACCACTAATGATTGTTTTGAGTGACATTCCTCAGTGTTATGCCAGGGGATTTTGTGGAAATCGCACCATTTTCCATTGTCCTTCTTTGTCTTTCTGTGACCCTTCTTTTCATGTGGCTTGAACCAGTTTTTGGGAGATTGTTTGTTAGGGTCATCTTTATCATACTTTGGTTGTTGTAGATTTGCAGACCCAAACTCTCGTTTGTTCTGGTGCTTAAATTTCTTCTCGATTTTAACAACATATCGATAAGCAACACCGAGTGATGACATGTCTAGAAAATCCATTTCAATTTGGATGTATTTGTGTAGAGCCCCACGGTATTTCAAAACTAAATGTTGTTCATAGTCTTTGATACCCATCTTGGTGCGCAAGGTATGGAAGGTATTGGTGAAATCCAAAATTGCTTGGCCCCTCTCTTTCCGCGGTGTGGTCTATCTCATGTACTAGTCCTCATAGTTGCCAATAGGGTAATATTGTTCCTTTACCACATCCACAAAAAAATCCCAAGTGGGATTGACCCCATATATTCCAGAATCCTCTGTGGAACTTTTCTCCCAGTAAGTTTCCCACCAATGTTTGACATGGGGGAGAGATTTAAGGAGTGCGAAGGTGATCTTTTCCCTATCAGAAAAATTATGAACAAAGAAATAACCTTCTAACAGATTTAACCATTTGTCTAGGGCATCCGCATCTATCTGACCTTCAAATACGGGAATATCAAAATTAACCTGTACCTTGAAAGGAGAGGTGCTTCCAAATTGGTTGTTTGATGAATATGCTCATGTTTCTATCAGCATACGTTGAAGGATGTGGGAAAAATTCTTGATCATTATGTCCCTCTGTCGCGTGAGAGCTTGCTCAAGCAACAGATGGATAGAATCGTCTGCTCCGTCATTTTTATTTTCTTCCACCATGGAGGGTTTCTTGGGTGTGTGAGAGTGATTTTCTTTAAGAGAGACAAGATTGAGACCCAAATTTCTATACTCGGACCTCGTCAGGGACATGCACTGAAAAAATGATCAAGAGCAACCTACTCTGATACCACTGATCCAGATTATTTTTGACACAAAATGAGAGCGGAGATATAATAAAGCAATGTATAGAGATATCTTAGATATCCAATAATATAACAGAAATGTATCATAGATGAAACCATAAACACAGAGATACGGTAATACACAATTTTCTATTAATGAGTGAAAATGTACAAAGACTGTAAAAATACAGAGTGAAACACTTGCTAGAATGGTGGCAGTGTATCTCTGAGAAGAGATGTGTCCGCTACTTGCATTCACAAGAAGATGATTTTACAATGAGGCTCCAAAGACCTTTTTATCATAAATAAAATCCAAAACCCTAACCCCAAAAGATGAAAAGCCAACAATTTTGTGGACCCCATTTTGGGTAGTTTGGTGTATCAACTTCCCGGAGGCGTAACTTTGGCATACTATCTTTGTTTAGGGTGCACGATAGCTCGTTGGAAAGGTATTGTCGAGGATATTCATTTAGGGGGCTATCACTAAGAAGCTCTATCCCCCAAAAAAACCTTCATTTAGGCCCTCAAAATGGCCTCGGAAGTTAAAAACTGCTAAAAATAGTAAATTACCAAAATTGCCAGAAAACTGTTTTGAGCCAGTTGGAAAAGGTGGGTGGCCACCAATATCCACCTAGATCAATGTGAAAAATAAATTTATAAGGTACTGCACTACACAAGGCATTCAAATGAAACATACTATTCCATATACATCACATCAAAGAGAGAAAGAATCACACATTAAAAGAAATGGCTAATTGTGTGATCCAATCTAAGGGATTAAGTCTTCATTATTGGGAGGAAGCCATCAACTATGAAAATTACATAGTAAATCGAACTCCCGCAAAGGATATAAAACATATTACACCAGACAAATCATGGAATAAAATTAAGCCATATGTAAGCCACTTTCGTCCATTTGGTAGTGTAGCATGGGCTCACATTCCTAATGAGAAAATAAAGATTTATAGCCTAAAAGTGAGAAGTGTATTTTTGTTGGATATTATGAAGATGTCAAAGGTTACAAACTTCATTGAACTCATTCCAATGAAATTATTATTAGAAGAGATGTTAAATTTGATGAAAATCTCTTGGCATATGAGCCTAATTCGATGTTTGTGACATCTTCGAACTGCAAGCCATCTTCGATGTTTGGGCCATATTTTGTTCCTATTTTGGTTTCTTCTTCTTCACATGATGATAGTGAGGATAAAAATCCACCTCCATAAAATCACCTTCCTCCAGATGATTCCCTTGAACATGAACCTACACCAGCACCATTGTTTCCCAGATGGGTCCATTCAACTCGAGAAGTAGTTGGTGATATTGTTTGTGATCCTTCATATCAACATCAAACACATTCATAGTTCTAGTGAGCCTCTTCTTTTGGCTCAATTTTCAGAGACCCATGACCAAGACACATTTGCAGAAGCTTTAGGTAGTCCAAATTAGGACCAACAATGGATGAAGAGTGTTGCTCTTTAATGGCGAATGATACTTGGGATCTTGTTCATTTTTCAAAAGGAAGAAAACTTGTCATATGTAAATGGGTGTACATAATTAAGTATGCATCATATGGAAGTGTTTAAAGACACAAGGCTCAATTAGTTCCCAAAGGATTCTCTCAATTTGAAGGCATTGACTATAATGAAACCTCTACCTTTGTAGCCAAAATGAATTGCATCCGCCTTATTCTAGACCTTGTTTCCTCACATAAATCGGAGGTCCGTCATATGGATGTGAAATCCCCCTTCTTTCATGGGGATTTGCAAGAATAAATCTACATGGAACAACCTACGTGACCCATGTTGCAATCCAAGATGAATCTAGGATTAATAAGTTGCAAGGGGTCGAGGCATTTTGATATGATAATCATACATGGTGTAATTTGATATGCATTTTTTCACTATGTTGATATTTTTAACTCTTTGACCATGTATGACTAATGAAAACCCATTTTAGGGAAATGTGACCCATGTTGCAATCCAGGATGAATCCACGACTTTGGATACGCTCGAGAGAGTAAGAATACACATTGTCCTCTTAATAATCTCTAAAAACCTTAGCTCCAAGATTGTCAAACATGTTTGTTGGAATCATTATTTATACACACCTCTTTTATACTTTCATCGGAGAGGCAAGGAGGGAAACCCTAAATGAATGAGTACACTCTAGCTCACATTCCTCCTTCAAGGGATCTTTCTTCATCGGCGTGTTGAATCAATTTCCCATTTCCATGATTGAAACGTGTTGATATGGGAAGTGGCAATGATGTATACATATCTAGTGAGGGTTCTCTATCCACAACGTTTCATTCTTAGGTTGTTCTCCGACATTCACCAAATAAGAGAATGTGATTTATATTATTTAATGGTCAAATATCCACATCTAAAAATTCCAATCCTCCTTTGTCCCTACAAAAAGTATGACACATTCATTAATATTACCATTATCAATTTATATAATGTATATATAAATAACATATGTAGTAATGAGTTATAACCTATGCCAATGTTAAAATAAATGTCATAAATTCTTAGAAATACCAATAGCATAAGTTTTAATTATAATTTAGGATAATCTCAAGTCAAAATAAAATAAAAATGATGAATAGAAAACTCTTTTAAAATATTTCAATTTAACTCGGTTCTAGGTCTTTAGATAGGTAGAATTTTATAGGTGTGAGTTGTAGGATTTGGATTGATGACCAAAACACAATATTCTTGGGAATGCATGGCTTATGATAACCACGATAATTCGGTCATGGAAACACATAGGATACAAATTTGATTGGGGTCCAGATAAGTACAAGTTTTATCAATAAAACAAGGACTCAATATTTGGTGGGAAGGATAGAAAAAATGGATTAAGAAGAAGTTTATGGAGTAAGATTGGATTTGAAGCAAAAACGAGCTCAATGGGTAAGCCAAATTTTGTGAGGAATCGAAAAAAAATTGATAAGGTAATTTTAAGTTACAACATCTGGCTCCAACTAGGGGATGGTGTCTCCTTGTGAGGCACCAAGAATCGTAGACCTGTGCCTTCTATCATTGGGCATGGAGTCATTTTCTGAAATCAATCTTCTCTTCCTCCTTTTTCCTATGAACTTTAAGAATAGTTCCTTGATCCTGATGTTTCATCCATAAATAAATATGGAGCATATGTGAATGGCAGAGTTATTTGCATATTGTATTCCTTATATGTGTGTCAAATAAGATTATCAAATATATGCTCTTGAGTAGTCTTTTTTCTTTATCTTCATGTTACACCTGTAAAACATAAGGATTTTCCATATAAATGTTTGTTATCATTAATGAAAACTCTTGAATTTGTATGTGTACAACAAATATGTGAGTCATTTTTCTTACTTGTGCACCTGCAAAAGCTTAAAAATTTGCTGGAAAATATTTTTCCAAATAATAAAATGGTTAGAGATCTGGATTTAGGAGCGAAACGAACTGATTAACAGACTGAATATAATAAACACAGAGATATGAAGAACAACATAGATATCCAGTGAACAATATCTTTTATTGATTAAATGAAATAGGCCGAAACTGTAAAACTACAGAACTAAAACACTTGCTCGAATGGTGGTATATATCTCTAAGAAGAGATGAGGTTGCTATGCACATATCTCTAAGTAGAATGATTACAATGAGGCTCCAGAGGCCTTTTTGATATTACTCATGAATGCCAAAACCCTAGACATCCAAAAACCTAACCCTAGAAGATGAAACGCCAAAAGTTATGTGGGCCCCTATGGGTAAGTTGGTACCTCAGCTTCTTGGGGTCGTAACTTTTGCATATGGCCTCCATTTTAGGTGCATGATAGAATGTTGGAAAGGTATTTTAGATAAATACACATTACGTTGTCAAACTCTAACTCCATCTATAGTTTGACTGTGGCGAGCCAAAAAAACACTGTTAAGGGCCCCAAAATGGCCCTGGAAGTACAACAAGATCCGTTGACATGAAAACATAAAAAATAAGCCAGTTGGATTAGATGGGATGCCATGAGTATCCACTTGGAATATGTGTAGGGCTTCAGACAACCACAGAAGTGTAGAACCCACAATTACAAAGAAGTACAAAAGAACGTGATGAACTAAAAACTGACAAGAGGAGCCAGTTGGAATAGGTGGGTGGCCACCAATATGCACCTGGATCAATCCTCCCCCCTTAGAAAGAAATTGTCTCCATTGCGTTGACTTCCCTCATCAGGTGAGGAAAATTATGCTGGATTTGGCCCCAGGTGAGCCACTTGCCTTGGTGTAGGAGCGACCCTGCCTTGACAACCTGATAAAGCTAGATCCTTTGTTGGTGAGTGCCCTTGACCTGTGTGTCCAATATATTATCAATGGATGCATGTTCCATGCGGTCAGGGTTGAGCTTTGTTGGTGTTCGTTGTTCTGCGATCTCCGAGGTGTCCAATAATGGGGGGAAATATGGTCAAAGGAGGTCCATATTGAACACTACGTGCAAGCCAAGGAATGGTGGAGTGTTAAGCTCAAAAGCATTGTTACCTGCATCCTTGGTGATGGTTTAAGGCCCATAGCGAAGTGGGCAGAGCTTTTGATGGGGCCCTATAAAATGATCATTCTGCAGGTGTAACCAGACCTTGTCTCCAACCTGAAACTGGTGTGGTACCCTGTGTTGATCATGGCGTTATTTGTACTTAGCATTAGCTTTATGCAAAATCTCTTGGACCTATTGGTGGATGTGTTGAATCCACTCAATGAATTTGGTGGCTTTTTTGGTCTCAAACTGAACATGGGAAGAGTTTTTCTGTGTGGTTGCAGGAGGGAGTGCAACATCAATGATACCCAAGGGTTGGAATCCTAGTCCCACTTGAAATGGGCTATGGCCGATGGAGCTATGGAGAGCCCTATTGTAACTGTGTTGAACATAGGGGAGGCTCTCATCCCATGTACATGGATTCTTAGAGTTGTACATGCGTAGGATGTGCACAATCATATGATTGACGACCTCTGTCTAGCCATCTGTTTGGGGGTTGAAAGAAGTGGATTTAGTGAGCTTGGTGTCCAACAGTGACCAGAGACTCGACCAAAATTTGTTGAGGAACCTAATGTCCCAGTCGAAGATGATGGTCTGTGGTATCCCAAAATGGACCCACACTCGTTCGAACAAGAGCTTGGCGGTGTATGTCGTTGTGATATTCTTCTTGCAGGCTGTGAGGATGGCCATCTTTGAAAACTGATCAATGACCATAAATACATAATCATTTCCTTTCTTGGTGGAAAAAGAGCCAGACATGTAATCCATTGATATGGATTCCTAAGGCTTCACAGGAGTAGGAAGAGGGGTGTATAAGCCTTGCTTCTTGATGGATGTCTTGGTAATGGCACAGGCAGTGCAAGATCTGATATACTTTTTAACGTCATGTCAAAATTTTGGCCAATAAAAATGTTTATGTAGAACGACCATAATTTCCTCCACGCCAAAATGTCCTACCATCCGACTGTAGTGGGCTTCCCAAATAATCTTTGCATGCTCGCTTGAAGGAACACAGAGATGGACCAGATGGCATAATAGTCTGTCCTGAATGTGAAAATCAGTGATAGTTGCACCTATACCCAAGAGCTGATAGGTGGTGGTGAAGTCTAGATCTTGCTGATAAAGTTGGGGCCACTCAAATGCCTCATGTCCACAGGAATGGAGCACAGTGGTGAGTGCAGTCACGAAAGGATGACTGAGGCAGTCAACGACACGGTTTGAGCTCCCTGTCTTATACTTGATGTTGAGATGGAACTGTTGCAGGTAGGTGGACCACTTTTGATGGTGGTCATTCTGCAATTTCTCCTGTGTCTGTATGAACTGTAGAGGCTTGTGATTAGTGTGGATGATCATCTCCTTTCCCAGAATGTAATGTTTTCATTGACGACAGGCTTGTACAATGGAATACATTTCCTTGTCATAAGTGGGGTATTTCTGAACAGTATCTGAGAGTGTCCCACTATGGTATGCCACTGGATGATCATTCTAAGTGAGAAATGCACCGACAAYATAGTCAGATGCATCAGTCTCAATCTCAAACGGTTGTTGCAGATTGGGAAAGGAGAGTACTAGATTTGATCACAAGCGATGCTTCAGATCATGGAATGCTCATTGTTTTTCCTTCCCCCACACAAAATTTTCCCTGACACCACCCTTTGTCACTTGGATTAGGACCCATGCAATATGGGAGAATCCCAACATGAACCGTCGGTAGAATTTGGTCAGTCCCAAGAAGCTCCGAAGCTCAGTTAGTATGGTCGGGGTTGGCTAGTCACAGATGACTTAGATCTTAGATGGATCAAAATGTACCCCATGTTCATCAACAATATAGCCCAATTATTGGACCATGGTCATGCCAAAGGAACATTTTTCCAAGTTGGCATATATCTTGTGTTGTCGCAGAGTGCTCAAAATCTGTTGAATATTTTGAATGTGTTCCTCCCAAGTTCTGTTGAATATGACGATGTCATCCAAATATACCACCACAAAATAGTTGGTGAAGGGTCTCAATACATCATCCATCAATCTCATGAAAGTGGTTGGTGCATTTGTTAAGACAAAGGGCATGACTAGCCATTCGAAGAGACCTTCTTTAGATTTGAAAGTTTTCTTCCATACATCAGTTGTTTCGATGGGAACCTGGTGGTAGCTAGACTTTAGATCAATCTTGTTGAAGAACTTAGTCCCCTTGAGTTGGTCAAGAAGGTAATCAATCCTAGGAATTGGGTAATGGTGATTTTTTTTAATGCTTTGTTGGCCCTCGACCAAGTTTTGAGGAAATCTTGGTCAGGTTTGACCACTTTTTGGACTTCGACAAGTTGGTCAAAGATGGAGCACCCAAGCAGAGCTGAGATCGTGGATCTCACTTGTTTTGTGGGATTTGTGGACCCAGCATGTGGTTCTTAGGGTTTATGTAATGGGTTATGGGATGTTGGCCCATGGGTTTACCCTTGATTAGGCCTTTTTGTAAGAAAGTGTAAAAGTATAAATAAGTAAAGATTGTAAGGTAGAAAGAAGCAGGTAAAGAGGTCGATAGCTTGCAAGTCTAAGTGCAAGTAGTTTTGAGTTGCTTAGTGCAACAAATTGTGTATGTAAGGATCTGTGCTTAGTAGAGGAGTTGGCTCTGTGCCTTGACTGATTTTGGGAGGGTGGATCTAATGCTTAGTGTGCAGATCAATTTTCCGGTGCGAAGCTTGGATTTGTGGCTTAGTGCACAGGAGCAGATGAATGTAAGAGATTGAAGCTTAATAAAGAAGAAGAAGAAGTTGGTGGATGTAGCCACACACTAGGGTGAACCAGTATATCATGTGCTGATGGTTTTCTTTGTGTTATGATGTTTATGCTATAGATCTGCTTAGTGCATTGATTGTTATGTATGATAGATAGATCTATGAATGCTTATTTCTTTATTTATGTTGAATGTGCTAGATCCATCTTATGATGCTAAGTGTGATGTTTATTTCGTTATTGTTACTGCGTCGATTTAGCCTTATGGTTTGTTCTACGATGTGAATGAAGTTGATAACTATTGCATGTTTCTCTTAAGTACTCTGTGAAGTAATTGTAATCACAGATCTATGTCCCAACTTGGTTACAAACACATGAGTCCTGTAACCCCCCCTGCCTCTACCTTGGGTGAGACTTCACCTGCTTCGCAGGTGTTGTCAAAAGGGCCAGTAGTTAGGGTCTTGTTGGTGTGTTTTTGAAGCATTGAACCCTGGGTCTACCCCTGTGCCAACATGCTCTGTAATCAATGCAGAGTATCCAGGTCTCGTCCTTCTTCTACACTAGTACAATCGAGCTTTCGCAAGGGGAGGAGTTGGGTATGATGTGCCCCTTTTGAAGAAACTCTTGGATATGACACTTGATTTCATCATTTTCCATCAATGAACGATGATAGATTGGTCCATTAGGAAGAGGTGCACTGAGGGTCAGATCAATTGGATGCTTGACTTGGTCGTGCATCAGTACCTCGGTGGGTGAGGAGAAGATGTCTCTGTACTCTTCCATGATCTCGTCCACTTGTTTCTGCTACAAAGAGAGGCTCTGTGTAGATGCCACAGATGTGGTGGAGACCTTCTACTTACTGTGAGCATGGATCACAAAGAAGATGAACTTCTTGGTCAATGAAATAACCTTACTGCATTGCTTAGCAGAGATTAAAGAAATAGCAGTAGGTGGCACTACCTCTGGTATCCTGTACAATTGTCTACCCAAAGTAATAATAACACTATAGGGTCTAGAATCGTACATAGCATGACGCTTCCACAAATATGGTTGTCCTAAAAGAACATCACAAACTTCAAAGGGAGAAATATCACACAATACCTCGTCTTTCAAAGGCTTGATGTCGTAGGGAAGATGACATTGTTGGCTGACACAGAGATCTCTTCCTTAGCAAAGCCAACCGATGGTGTAGGGCTGCAGGTGTGGTGTCGTCGAAAGGTCTAATCACTTGACAACCTCTGTTGAGTTCAGGTTCTTATTACTACCACTATTGACAATAAAATGAAGTGGAGCCCTGTTTACCCACATATGTGAGTGAAAAAGGTGTTCCCCTTCCTCTAGTTCTTCTGGTTCTCTTGGTTGGACTTTGGTGGTAGCAAAAGTGGCACTGGGTTCATCATTGATAATTCGCTTCCCTCCTTTTGGATTTGATTCAGAGTCAGAATCGGCCCCGGACTTGGACACCTTAAGCTCGACCACAAGTGACTGCTTGGAGAGACATTCTTTAGTGTTGTGCCAAGGGATTTTATGGTATTCACACCATTTTCCTGTGTCCTTCTTCATCTTTTCATTTCTCTTCTTATGTTGCGGCTTGGACTGGTTGTCCTGAGAGTGGTCGTCTTTTCTCTGTCCCTTTTCATGTGGGTTGGGGCTACCTTTTCCCTACTTCGGCTGTGAGGGATTTGCAGATCCAAACTCTCGCCTCTTCTACTTAATTTTTTTCTTGATCTTAACAACATATCTATAAGTCGTACCCAATGAGGCAATGTCCAGAAAATCCATTTTTGTTTGAATGTATCAATGCAAAAAACCACGATATCTGAGCACCAGATGTCGCTCAGATTCTTTGATACCCAATTTGGTGCCCAGGGTATGGAAAATATTGGTGAAATCTGGTACTTTATTGTCCCTTTCTTGACGTAGGGTGGTCCATTGTTGTTGGTGGGAAATCCCTCCTACGGACTAGCACTAAGGGTTTTATCATGCATGCAGAAATGACCTAAAGATTCTTACTTTTTACCATCATCCCATGCCTAAACCCCCATTACTCATATGTAAATACAAGGCTCAAGAGATTAAGTTGGTGTACCTTATTTTTCGTGTTTGATGTCGATCCCTTTTTGTGCTTGGTCATTCTTTGGCTGCAACTCTCCTCCCAATGCTGACCTGCATTCACTAAAGACAAACAAAGAACTTCACATGCATTTGATCTATGAACTAATGGGTTAGAGATTTAATTAATCATACAATCAATATTCCAATAATGACAATCTCATATGGTGGGATGAGAAAAGAAATTCTTTTATTAACTTCACAATGATACCTTACAATGATAAAGTCGGCTACTGCTCCCCGATCCTAGTCCTGGGCTCTTCTTCCACTGTCTTCCAACTGCTTTTCTCTATACTTCTCTTTGCACAAGGATGGATAAAGGTTGGGACAAAGGGAATTCTTAATCGGGTATAGTTTATTTACTATGATTCTCCTCCCTTCAAATGGGACCCCTACCCCTTCTTTTATAGGTTAGAAGGAGCTAGGTATTTCTTCGAATGACCGGCCATGCATGGCCAAAAGGTTTAGTTAACTTGCCCAAAGTTGTGTGTTCCATCAACAACTTTCCTTTTTTTGT
>JASDQU010739251.1:39674-74525 GCA_032191745.1 Picea mariana | reverse complement strand
AATCGGGTATAGTTTATTTACTATGATTCTCCTCCCTTCAAATGGGACCCCTACCCCTTCTTTTATAGGTTAGAAGGAGCTAGGTATTTCTTCGAATGACCGGCCATGCATGGCCAAAAGGTTTAGTTAACTTGCCCAAAGTTGTGTGTTCCATCAACAACTTTCCTTTTTTTGTGCTTCTGAAGGTCCACGCAGGCTGTAATGGGTCAGCTAGAGTGGACACTATAGATACACATGGGTTGTAGTGGAGAAGGGTGTGTGGGCCTTTAAAAATGGATTTTTTTAGAAGAGTTGTTCAGTAGTGGCTTGGAAATGAAGGAATATGAGATGGACTAATGCCAAGTAAGCATGTTTGGTGCAAATTAGGGTTATAATAGATGCCCCCTAATGTGTGAGGTCAGAAGATAATCTAATGGCCGAAATACATTATCAATATTTATCAACGTACCAAACTAGTGAGCCCAGGGACTAGAATTCAGGAGGTTCCATCTGCAAAATAATAATTGTCTCACCGAGGCGGGCATACACATGCTTGGGATGAAATAAAATCATGGCTACCAATCAAATACACTGTAGATCCATGTCATATAACTATATAAAGTGTAGCTGTGAGCAATACACAACAGATCTACATCTCAAAATCTAAAGATATACATGTATAGTATCCATCTTCTAGAAGATGATAAGGCCTGATGGTTGGAGATGAGGTCTTCAAAGCTCGAGCAACAACTTCAAAATCTTCAAAATTCAGGTAGGAGTGTAATATGAGTGTACGACTTCACTACCCAGAGGTCTTCGACGACTCATCATTCATGGACTAGAGAATCTTGATGATCAGACTGAAGGCTTCATTGATTTCGAACAAAGACTTGATTGGACTTTTAGGATGGCCAGGCATGAGAGAAAGAGAAAAATTGCAAAGGGGCCAACTCAGGCTTGGTAAAAACTTCCCTTGGACAATAGCACGATAAATGATGAGACTCAGGCACATGGCATTGGCGCAAACTCTCCATATGTGTGGAAGAATAACCAAACGGAGGAGGACACATCTCTATGTAGTGAGAACAACTTCCTAAGGTCATATTAAATCCCAGAGCTTGAAGAAAAAATGGAAGGATGTGCTTTGTCCAAGGGAGACTCATTGTGTTGCCAATAAAAAGAAAATACTTTTCCCTTCCTCTTTTTGGGGTATATTTGATTTTTTTTGTCTTTTTCAATAACGTTGGAAAGCTTGAAAAAGAATAAAAGAATGCTACGTTACAAAGGAGGATCAAGTGTCGCAAACATACTATTTCCAAGCGCACTGAACATAGGGATGCTAAGGGAAAAGGGACATATGCAGGAAAATGACACTTGGGAAAAATCCTCCAGGGGCCAAAGGTGTCAAGAAGCAGAGGCAAAGTGCTACAAGGATTGCATATAAGACATGCTTCAGATGGTTCAGTTGAGAGCAACATGGAGCTGACATTATACCAAAGACACAGGTATGAAAACACGGTTAACAAAACACACAATGGTAACATCCTTCGATGTAAGTTTAACGAGCCCAGAGAAGGTAAGCTCAACGGTTTTTCATATTTAGAGAGTATGAAAAAATGTAAAAGGAGACTCTGATGGGGTACCTTTTTCGAAAGTAGTCTAGTCGGTTCGAAAAAGGGGTAAATTAGCACTGAAAATATGTCTATTCAAAACCATTTTAACGAGTGTGATAAAGACAAGATCACTCAGCAATTTTTTCATTTTTAAGGAGTCTAAAAAAATCTAAACTATGGACTCCGTCAGGAATGTTCTTCTGGACCATTTTAATGAGTGTGAAAGAATAAGGTCACTCGGTGATCTTTTCAATTTTAGGGACTCTGAAAAGAGCTTAACTATGGACTCCGTGGGGGTTCCTTTTTCGTAAATTTAGTCCCTCAGGCCCGAAAAAGGGGTAAAATTATACCTGAGGGTACTCTTCTAGAGATCCGAGGCCTCTAGAGTATACCTTTGTTCGTATAGTTGACCATCGAGACCGAAAAAGGGGTAAACTACTGTCAGATAGACGTGACTTCAAATTTCAGTTTAACGAGCATGAAAGGCCACAAGATCGCTCGACAATCTTTTCATGTTTAGAGGGTCTGAAAAGGGCTTAAAAGAAGACCAGTGTAAGGAATGTTCTTCTCGACCAATTTAACGAGTGTGAAGAAACAAGGTCACTCGACAATATTTTCATCTTTAGGGAGTATGAAAAGGGCTTAAAGAAGACTCCATGGGGGATACAAATCATGTATGAAACTAGTTCAGGTAGAGCCCATTGCTAGGCTCAGGACAGGAGTCTCTTCGATAATCAACTTGGGAAGTCTCCCAAAAGTGAAGAAAACACAAACCACGATGTAAGTCCTCCCGCGGTATAGAAACTATAGTCATGGCTTCAAGGATAGCCTTATTTGAAGGTAATTCAAAATCCAAGAAATCACGCAAACGAGGGTCGACAGTCCCAAAGGGTAAAGTAAACTAACCATACTCCATATGATGATGGAGGTTATGGACAGGATTGACAGAGTCTATCAGTGAAGAGTCACGAGAACGAGGGCTTGAGGATCTACAAACAACGAGATCAGAATTGGAAGGATACTCAAGCCTACTTGGACCAAGAGAGGGAATCAAGGGCTCCCATGGCCCCATTGGATACACCAATGGATCAATTGTTGATTCCAAGTATYGAGAAGGAAAACATGATTGCACAGGTTTCTGCTCAGAAGMAATTGAACACCAAGGATAAGATGCCACATAATTAAYCCGTGGTGGGGTGGAGTCTACATGAACACTAGAAATATATAAAGGGGAAGCCTGAACTAATGCTGAATTAGGATGGTGATTATCAGATGCCAGCTGGTCAATAGTGACAATGCTTCCATTGTGAGGGAAATGCATCACCCGAAAGAGYGTAGATACCACATCTTTCATAGCATATACATAATCACGCCTGAGAAGCATATTGAAATCTAACGGGCCTTGCACCACTATAACATCGACATGAATAGTCTTCCCACCTAACAAGATAGGTAACTGAGGAAGAACCCCCAAATATTCACTAGGACATCTGTCAAAAGCCAATAGTTCATGCAAATAAGACACAAGCTCGGGAGATCCCAAGAATTTCCAAACTGAGGAGGATAAAATACTTGCAGAGGATCCTTCATCCATGATACATCGATAAATGTTTGTTGAATTAAATTCAACCCTTATATGAAAGGGTGCAGAGGAAGGAAGACAAGGCTCAACAAGGTCATTCCAATCAAAGGAAACCATCCTAGGGCTTGGCGGGGGTGTGCTTGGGGCGAGCGGAATGCCCCCTTGTTTTGAAAATACTGAACCGAAAATGCTAAAAACATAGTCGGTAGATACGTCACTCCCCAAAAGAAGAGTGGGATCATCCGATGACTGCATCAGCATGACCACTTTTGCAACCAATGGTTGAATAGGTTGTGAGACTACATGGTCTAAAGGCACCTCACCCCCAAAAAGAGGAGTGGGATCAACCGATGACTACATCGGCATGACCACTTTCTCAACCAATGGTTGAATAGGCTGGGAGACTACAAGGTCTAAGGGAACCTCACCCCTCAAAAGAGGAGTGGGATCAGTCGATGACTGCATCGGCGTGACCACTTTCTCAACTAATGGTTGAATAGGCTGAGAGACTATAAGGTCTAAAGACAACTCACCCCTCAAAAGAGGAGTGGTATCATCCGATGACTGCATCAACGTGACCACTTTCTCAACCAATGGCTGAATAAACTGTGAGGAAACCTTACAAGACTTAGAATTAGAAGAGTTTGCAGATAGGGACCACAATCTTTGTACCTCTGGAATGCCAGGGCACAAATGAGTAAGGTGATCTCCCTTACAAAGCTTACAAGAGAACTTAGGCTTATGTCCTATCCATCTAGGTTTCTCAACAGAATTAATGCCCCCAACATGACTAGCAATGGTTGGTTGCACATCTCCAACATGACTTGCAGCAGTTAGTGATGGGTTGATAACATGACTTGCAGAGGCTACAAACCTATTACCAGTATGACTAGCAGTGACTAGACTTTTTCCCCTAGCATGACTTGCAGAGGGTGGGTGTGTGCCACCAACATAACTTGGAGAGGTTGGGTGTTGGTCTTCAATGTGACTTGCAAAGGTTTTCGACCTATCTCCAACATGACTCGTAGAGGTTGGTGATTTCTTCTTCCTATTATTCCTCTTTCTACTTCATTTAGACTTCCAGTTACTAGTAACTGTACTTTCACCAGAGGCGGGAGAAGGAGGAGGAGAAGATTTTGTTGACAAAGAAACATCAACAGGGTGCCCATGACTTAAGGTGCTTAACTGAGAAGTTTCAAGAGCATTCAGGACATTTGGAATGGTACCCAACCAAACCGGTAGTCCCACATTCAACCCAGGAATGTACAAAGTGGCCATCAAAGGGACACCAACATTTCCGAAGAAAGGAAAAGCACAAGAATCCCCTTGCGAAGGGGTTCCTTGGTTGGTATCATCGGTAACTTTAGCCATGAAAATCTTATGCACATGTTCTCCCTTTGTGGGATCGTTCAAGTCTGTAAAAGTCTCACACATTGACTCTGAAGAACCAATGTTATCAAAACAACACCTATAAAGAGGCAGCTCCACGTTTCTAAGTGGAAGACTGAAAATTCCTATCAACCGATGGAGTGGGCGGTCTACCACCCTAGGTCAGAGACTCAAAGCCACAACTGACTAACTCACTATGGAAAACTAGGGAGCACAAAGCACACACTAAAATTTCCTAAAGGCAAATCAAGCAAATGACTAACTAGTTGAAAGAACAGTTACACCAACCAACACTAGAGAAACTTACCGGTGCAAGTGCAAATCGAATACGGAAGCACCCTCTAGGTATACTCTGCAAAGCATAGCCCGATGTCTGCCCTAGGTACTGCAGTATACCCTCACGGTCACCTGTGTAAGTCCCTAGAAAGATAAGCAACTAGGTTTCCAGCATGCGAATAGTCACCAGGCGGGTACAGTCGACAGTTGGGTAGACCACAATGAGCAGGGTATCAAGCCCGAAACCTATCAAGGGTATCGAAAGAAAGTGGTCCGGAAGACAACTAAGGACCTCAAATGGATTTGATACCCATGAAGCTCTGTGGAAAATGAAATCGACGAAATCCCAAGACAAGCCCTCTATATGTGTTCTCCACTACGATTGGTCCGACTTTGGAGGGGTTATCTCCACTACCTTTCCGCACGCGACCTCGTGTTTAGCCCCTGTGTTAGAGGGGGGTCCCGAATAACTTTCATGATACTGAACTTTAACACTCCCTAGCACAGACGCTTATGTATGTTTTGCAGCCTTGAAGAGTTTCCTCTCCAACCTAAATCAAGGCTCTAGCCTAATCTAGTTGATGGACCCTACAAACATAAAGTCTAGTAAATTTTAATTAGCGTTCCTTTTACTGGCTTGATTTACTCAAAAAGGGTACGGTAGTGCAACTGATGTTGTTAAGACTCTTGCAGAAAATAGAAATGATAAGAACACTAGCAAAGAACAATTATCTTTCTTATTTTCTTTTTGAAATGCTTTTAAAATTAGAAGAAAACACAATGCTATGCTAATTTCTTTTTCTTTTTCAAATAACAATGCAAAGCAAATGGCAGGAAAGAAAAAGATCTAACAAACTAAGTTTTTTATTATTTTCTTACAATCACAATAGAAATAAAAAAATATTCTAAAAGAAATTGATGAATGCACGATTCATGCCCCCCCCAGCCATGAGGGGGAATGTTTTTTCAAAATGCAACTCATTTTTCTTAAAATTTTAAGCTAAAATTAAGTTACAAAAAACTAAGAAATAGAAAAAATCTTTTAATGAAAAATCAAGCTGTGCTCTAATTAGACCTAAGTTGTCGATTTCTATGACAAAGACCAAGATTAAATCAAAGCAATCCCTGAGAGGTATAACTCTTGATAAGGAAGAGGATGACTGCCTCTCCTTAAACAAAAAATTTCTCAATAGGCACGCTGCTGCTAGTTCAACAACCAACGTGTGTGCGCGAGTTGTTTAAGGTCAAAGCACGTGTACACACATGAAGGCCTTATGTAGGCTGCGTGTACCTCTGCAACTCCTCAAAAAAATGAAAATACAAGCAATCAAGCACTGGCAGAGACTACTGGTATTGAGAACTAGAATCTCTTGAAGACTCGGAAACTTACTTTGACAGAAAAAGAAAACAATTCAAAGAAAATTTCATAGAAAAAAACCAATCTGAGGTGAAACCTAAGCTACAAACTGCAAAAAACAGAGACTAGAATAATTTCCAGAAAACCCCTGAGAAGGATTACTTCTGACAAGGGAGAGGATGACTGCCTCCCTAAAAGAAATTTTCTGAAATCATACACGCGACTGACACTTCCTCAGCTAGCGTGTACATGTGGTCTGTGTGAAGGTAGGGCACGGGTACACATGTGCAGACCTTATACAGGCCACATGTACCTCTGTGGGTCCCGTAAAAAAAATGCAGTCAAGCAAAGAAACAGAGATAACTAGTATGGAAGACCAGAATCTCTGTTAGCTCAGACTTTTGTAGAAACTTTAAAAACAAGGAATGAAACCAGTTTTTAAAAATACCCAAGAAAAAATATTCCTAGAAACCCTAGAGATCCCCAGTATGGTCGCCAATTCTATTGTGGGTGGGAAATCCCTCCTACAGACTAGCACTAAGGGTTTTATCATGCATACAGAAATGACCTAAAGATTCTAACTTTTTACCAGCATCCCATGCCTAAACCCCCATTACTCATATGTAAATACAAGGCTCAAGAGATTAAGTTGACGTACCTTATTTTTCGTGTTTGATGTCGATCCCTTTTTGCACTTGGTCATTCTTTCACTGCAACTCTCCTCCCAATGCTGACCTGCATTCACTAAAGACAAACAAAGAACTCCACATGCATTTTATCTATGAACTAATGGGTTAGATATTTAATCAATCATACAATCAATATTCCAATAATGACAATCTCATATGGCGGGACGGAAAAGGAAATTATTTTATTAACTTCACAATGGTACCTTACAATGATAAAGTCAGTTACTGCTCCTTGATCCTAGTCCTGGGCTCTTCTTCCACTATCTTCCAACTACTTTTCTCTATACTTCTCTTTTCACAACGATGGCTAAANGCATTCACTAAAGACAAACAAAGAACTCCACATGCATTTTATCTATGAACTAATGGGTTAGAGATTTAATCAATCATACAATCAATATTCCAATAATGACAATCTCATATGGCGGGACGGAAAAGGAAATTCTTTTATTAACTTCACAATGGTACCTTACAATGATAAAGTCAGTTACTGCTCCTTGATCCTAGTCCTGGGCTCTTCTTCCACTATCTTCCAACTACTTTTCTCTATACTTCTCTTTTCACAATGATGGCTAAAGGTTGGGACAAAGGGAATGCTTAATATGGTATAGTTTCTTTACTATGATTCTCCTCCCTTCAAATGGGACCCCTACCCCTTCTTTTATAGGTTAGAAGGAGCTAGGTATTTGGTTGAATGACCGGCCATGCATGGCTGAAAGGTTTAGTTAACTTGCCCAAAGATGTGTGTTCCATCAACAACTTTCCTTTTTTCGTGCTTCTGAAGGTCCACGCGGGCTGCAGTAGGTCAGCTAGCGTGGACACTGTAGATACACATAGGCTGCAGTGGAGCAGGGTACGTGAGCCTTTAAAAATGGATTTTTTTAGAAGAGTTGTTTAGTAGTGGCTTGGAAAAGAAGGAATATGAGATGGCCTGATGCCAGGTAAGCATGTTTGGTGCAAATTAGGGTTATAACATCCATCGGGTGTAATGGTCTTCGTAGCTTCCAACAGGTTAGTATTATTCTTTAATGGAATCCTGGAAGGATTCCCATGTAGGGGAAACCATAAATATTGTAGATTCCTCTATGGCCCTTTTCTCAGAGTAAGTGTCCCACTAGTCCTTAACATGGGGGACGACCTTGAGGAGTGAAAAAGTAATCTTTTCCCTATCGAAAAAATTATGGACCAAAAAATACCCTTCGAGTAGATTCAACCATTTATCTACAACATCTTCATCTATTAGTCCTTCAAATAATTGAATATCAAAATGTACCTGTACCTTGAAGGGGGTTGCATGGTCGCTTGATGAAGATGCTTCTCCTGTGGGCAGTCGTCGAAGGATCTACGCAAATTTGTCCATCATTATGTTCCTTGTCGCACGAGGGCTTCCTTAAGCAACATTTTAAAAGGATCTTTTGCTCCATCATCTTTCTTTTTTTCTCCCATGGGTTTTTTTCAGGCTCGGCGCGACCGATCTTGCAGCAACTCCATTGGTTCGAGTCCCAACTTATTGTACCCAGATCTTGTCAAAGACATGCATGAAGAAAAATAATTGAAAACAAAACCACTCTGATACCACTAATCTGGATTTAGGAGCGGAACAAACTGATTAACAAAATGAATACAGTAAACACAGAGATATGAAGAACAACACATAAATCTAATGAACAATATCTTCTATTGAATAAATGAAATAGGATGAAACTATAAAACTGCAGAAATGAAACACTTGCTTGAATGGTAGTTGCTATCTCTATGAAGATATGTGGCTTCTATGTGCTTCTGTCTGAGTAGAATGATTACAATGAGGCTCTAGAGGCCTTTTTGATATTACTCATGAATTCCAAAACCCTATACATCCAAAAACCTAACCCTAGAAGATGAAACGCCAAAAGTTATATGGGCCCATATGGGTAAGTTGGTACCTCAACTTCTTGGGGTCGTAACTTTTTCATATGACCTCTATTTTAGGCATGTGATATCTCGTTGGAAATGTCTTTTAGAGAGCTACACATTACGTCGTCAAAATTTGACTTCGTTTACAGTTTGACTATGGCAAGCCAAAAAAAACATTGTTAAGGACCCTAAAACAACCTTGGAAGTACAACAAGATGTCCTGGCATGAAAACATACAAAATAAGCCAGTTGGATTAGATGGGAGGCCACCAATATCCACCTGGAAGATGTGTAGGGATTCAGACATCCCTAGAAGTGTAGAACCCACAATTACAAAGAATTACAGAAGAACGTGTTGAACTAAAAACTGACAAGAGGAGCCAGTTGGAATAGGTGGGTGGCCACCAATATCCACCTGGATAATTTAGTCATAAACATTCATCATTTGAGAACAAGATTTTTTAACATATACAGATTTATACTTATAACAAGCATCCCTATCAAATTTTGCATCAAGTTTATCTTTAACTTAAAATGAAATAATTTTCCCTTTATTTCAAAATATTTCTAAGTTATTTATTGATCTGAATTATTTTCGGCACGAAATGAGAGCGGAGATATAATAAAGAAATGTAAAAAGATATATTAGATATCCAATAATATAGCAGAGATATATCAAATATATAACCATAAACACAGAGATACAGTAATACACAATTTCTATTAATGAGCGAAATGTACAACACTGTAGAAATACAGAGTGAAAGACTCGCTAGAATGGTGGCAGCTTATCTTTGAGAAGAGATGTGATGGATATTCACATTCACAAGAATATTATTTTATGAGGATCCAAAGGCCTTTTTATCATAAAGAAAATCCAAAACCATAACCTTGAAATATGAAAAGCCAATTGTTTTGTGGACACCGTTTTGCGTAGTTTGGTGTATGAACTTCTAAGGGGCGTAAATTTGGCATATGATCTCCGTTTGGGGTGCATATAGCTCGTTGGAAAGGTATCATCGAGGAGATTAATTTTGGGGGCTCAATAAGAGCCATCAACTATTATTGAGGTGCTCAATCCCAAAAAAACTTCATTTGGGCCCTCAAAATGGCCCCGAAAGTTTAGGAACCGAAAAACAACTAAAAATAGTAAATTGTAAAAAGACTGTTTTGAGTGAATTGGAATAGGTGGGGGGCCACTGAAATCCACTTGGATCATTTGCAAGAAAAATAAAAAAAACCCTAATGTACGAAAATTAACCATAATGCAAGAAAATAAACCCTTTCTCTCTCAATATTAATGAATCTATAGTAAGAATGATAAAGTTGATGAAAACTAGAGATCTAAGTATACTACAAACGATGAGTTTGGTTATGAAATATAAAGATCATTTTTTTTTTCTTCATTTTCGATCTACTTAGGTGTCGCTTAAAGTAATTAGTCAAAATAGGTTAGGCTTGAAATTCAAATCCCTAATTGTTCTTTACCCTTACTCAAAGCAATGTATGATGATAGTTCATTTACTAGTAACCTGATCAAATATGTCGAGACATGGTTAAGTCTAAGGGGAATTTAATGACGAAGTATAAAAATACAAATACATATGAGCACCCTCTCTTTCCTATTGGTGTTGCTACATTGCCAAAAAGCGTCTATAACCTACGATGTAGTCACCCCAACATCACAGACCTTGCTTCGCTACCAACAAGTGTCCATAGTTTGACAGAGATACCTACATTTCACAATTGAATTTCCTTTCACCATCTCAATCTTATTTTTCATTTTACTTTTATTTATGCTATAAGCACATTGAGATGGAGGCAATCAATATGTTTTAAAACACACAGGGATGATGCATGTTAGTGAAGATGAGTTGGATATTCCCACGTGATAAAGTATACCCATTTAAATATTTCCATCCCCACATCCTTAACACTATATCTCCCCATAGACCAATTATTATTTAATGTTATGTGTGGATGTGGAACCTTCAGTAGGTTAAAATGACCAGTTTCAAAATTTGACATCCCAGCCAGTTCCTAGGACATGATTACAAAAAGAACAAGCATTTCAACTTAATTACTAGAAAAATAAAACTTTTAAAGAGGTTTACAAATCTCATCATGACAACATACAAAGGATGAATTCACCAATTAGGGATATCATTTCCACTAAGACTCATATAATTATTTAGAAATAAACGTTTTATTATATTATATTTTATTTAATATCCTAACTATGTTCATTAAAAAGTAAATTCTAAAACCCTAAAGTATATACAATCAAAAATTACATTATTTCTTAGCAATACTCTTATTTATATACACAAATTCCTAATATAATTAACAAAGTAACCAAGTTAGGTATAATCAACTTTCCAATGAAACAAGAAAATCACTTTATTTACAAAAGGGAAACTATCAAGGTCTTTGGTCGGAAACAAAATAATCAACTTTCATAATGGTGACCAAACCTAAAAACAAATATTATACTTACAACCCATAAGTAGTGCATTTAAATGTCTATAAGCAGTTGATGTTTCTGATAGAACATACTCCAACCAGGATCCAATTGGATTTTCAAATGTGTTAATGTGAAGCTTGTAGTTCACTAGGTTATGTATAGACATATCCTCTTTATGCACATAAAATTGCCTAGTTGAAACCATGCATCTCCCTACTTCATCTATGACCTTGTTGACATCTTTCTTTCCTTAAAAACACTGTAGGATGTCTCATTCACTTAATATCCATTCAAACTTCTTCAATGTTTTCCTCAATTGTATGACTTTTTCCACTTGTGATCTTTGACAAAAGTTTTCAACATAATTCCTTATGTAATCATCATCTTGTAAACACTGAGGTATATTCTCCTTATCATATTGTATGTAAAAACAATCTTTTGAGTTACCACAATAAGGAAGGATTAGTAATAGATCAACATTACTATGTTTCTCATTATATATCAAATAATTCAAATCTTCAACAAGTATTACATCAGTTTTATAATCATGAAGGAAAGATAAGGAGAAACCAACATTATAAAATGTATCATTATATACCAATTTTTTTTTTTTGTTTTCAGTGGAATTTCAACAAATATGCATTCCTTTTCTTGTTCAAAAACTTCAGTTACTTGTTGATTGTCAACTTGCTCTTCAGATGGATTTTCATCACTGACATAAGTGGGTTTACTGTTGGATTTTTTCCTTAATGATGAAAGAGAAATATATGCTTGTTGTTTATGGAAACCAACATCATAAACATTATAATCATCATACCTGAGTTGATTGCCAAAATTTTTTGAGGGTATTTCTTGAGAAGTTTATTGTTATTACTAACCAAGAAAACAAGTTTGTATTTGATGTTTAACCAAATTACTAACCTTTTGAGCAAGAATTTCATGACAACAGTTATGAGTAAAAACATTTTCAAATGGATATGAATTTAAATCTTCTTTAATTGAAACTGAAGTGGATGAGCCTTGAAAATCATATGCATCAAAATCATTATGAATATGTGAGCTGATATAAACCTTTGTAACCAATAAAGAAGAAGCCCATCCTACTTCATCCATAGCTCAGTCCTCAAAAAGATTTGGGACAACAATTTCGTCATCATAAATAGATGACTATGACACATCCTTACAAGATCCAACATTTGAATCTTCACATTCATCATGCATAGGTTCATCATTTGAAAATTCAGTACCTATAATCTCATAAATATCCCTATTCTCAAAATCATTATCAAAAGATTAATGTCTATGCTCATCTTCAATTATTTCATGAGCAACAATTTTATATAGATGATCTTTAAGTTCTTTTTTACCACCTAAGTCCTCATGTAAATTCTCAGACATAATGTCAATAGGAGTAAAGGCTTGGTGCATGTCTCAAAATACATTTTCAACAATACAATCTCCTTTAACCTTATAAGAAAAAACATTTTTAAAAGACTCACCATGCAAATCTTGAGATTCATCATAGATTGGTCTACTAATGAAAGGTTCACTATCAGTTGATAACTTTTATTCTTGATTAGCTAACTCAGTGCAACTATCATTCTTTTGTGTTTATTGAAACGACTCTTGAATAGGATATGCTTCAACAAAAATTTCATTATTTTGTTGATAGTCTTCATCAAAGATCCTACGTAAGTTTAGGTCTTCACAATCATCACAAACTGCAATGTCATTTTGTTGTAATGTTAATTCATCAACAATCATATCCTTATGTAGACTTTCATGAACTTATGTTTCTACCCTTTGCTCATATATCTCTTTATTGTCATAAAGAGAAGAAATATATAAACCCTCATTATCAAATACATCAGTATTTATTGAATTTTGAAATTTTTCCGTGTCAACAAAACTATCATAAATATATATAATTACAATGGACTATGTTTTAATATCCCTATCATCATGTGCACTTCTTAAAACTTTTGAAGGTATTTGTATTTGTTCTTCATGGGCAGCTAAAATTTCTAAATATTCATCCTTTTGTACTTGGGAATCAAGGATTTGATTAAGATCATACAAAAAATACTCTACAAAAATTTGTTATCATCTATACCAAAGACTTTATGATAATCAAAATAGTGAGCAAAAGTAGTATACAAACCAATATCTTCCTCTTCAAAAATATCATCATATTTTGTATCTATAAAAGATTCAAGAATCATTTGAAACTCTTTATCTCTCTCAGGGAAAGAGGAAAGGGTATGTTTATCATAGTTTTGATTTTGCTCTTTTGGAACGAGAAAAGAAAATTTATCTTCTTGAGAATGTTCATAACTACTTTATTGCTCAAATTCATTATTAGAAAATTTCTTATCTTCTTCCCTATGATAGGATCTTTGTTCTATTTCAGATTCTTCATTACAACAATGTTTAAAAAGAAGCTCAACTCGATAGATTAACCTACAATGATAGTGAAATCATGCATGAAAATCTTTCAGAGAAGAAATACTAGTATGAGGAAGAATTCTAAATCATTCTCGAGCATCTCTCTCCAAACACATAACGAGAAAAGAAAATGTATCTTCTTGAGAATGTTCATAACTACTGTATTGCTCAAATTCATTATTAGAAAATTCCTTATCTTCTTCCCTATGATAGGATCTATGTTCTATTTCAGATTCTTCATTACAACAATGTTTAAAAAGAATCTCAACTTGATAGATTAACCTACAATGATAGTGAAATCATGCATGAAAATCTTTCAGAGAAGAAATACTAGTAGGAGGGAGACTTCTAAACCATTCTCGAGCATCTCTCTCCAAACACATAACGAGAAAAGAAAATGTATCTTCTTGATAATGTTCATAACTACTTTATTGCTCAAATTCATTATTAGAAAATTCCTTATCTTCTTCCCTATGATAGGATCTATGTTCTATTTCAGATTATTCGTTACAACAATGTTTAAAAATAAGCTCAACTCGATAGATTAACCTACAATGATAGTGAAATCATGCATGAAAATCTTTCGGAGAAGAAATAATAGTAGGAGGAAGACTTCTAAACCATTCTCAAGCATCTCTCTCCAAACACATAATAAAAATATTCATTAATACATATTCATGAAAAATACCCAGCATATCCATACAATCGTGAAAATATTGTAAGTGTTGTCCAAGGATATCATCATCATCTTCTCAAAACCGAGGAAGGAATTTACCCCATATTTCAATATTAAGCATATCATTAGGAAAACCATGTTGTATCAGAAAAATAAAAAGGAGAAAACCTCGTAGCTACTCAAGCAACAATTGAATTTTCCATGGAAACTATGTGGAGTCTCCAAGTGAAAATTTTAAATGATAGATATTCTTGAAAAAATAAAACATTTATTGTTCTATTCACGTTCAACACCAAGAGTCAGAACTTTCCTTTGTCGTACCTCGGGGAAAGAAACCTTTCGAACTTCATTCCTCGACAATGAGGCCAAAGTGTATGTTGTTCCTCAGGTTGTTCTTGGCGAGGGAACAATGTCAAGGCACCCTATGAGGATTTAGATAAATCCTCCCCTCTTTAGTCTTTCTAGGAAGAATCCTGAAACCATAGGGGGGAATCCCTCATGGATAAGATATTCAATAAATCTCATATGTGCATAAAGAAGTAAAATAAAAGATAATAAGGAAAGATCATTTAAAGTATGAATACACATATGAATAACAAAAGAAAAAAATTTATCTAATCAAAGAGGGCACTTTAATCTCTATTTCCCAAGTTATCAAAATAAAGGATAGTAGAAATAAAGAAATTACTTCAAATGTTATCTTGTAATGTTTAAAATAAAACAAATAGAAGTCTAAATACTAATGGAGGATGGAAATCCACAATATTTATAACTTCAGAAGAATGTTGCATTATCAATCTGATATGAAAGATGCAACCACTTAGATATAAATCAAGAAAATGTTAGTAATCAAAATCGAGAATCATGTCCTGTGAGGTACCAAGCCATTGTTTAAAAAATAATTACTGAAATACAAATTAGCTTGTTCATTAAAGTATTGCAACACCATGATATAGTAATTATCATTCATGGATAAGGTGAACACCAACCATATTTCAATGAAATGCAAAAAGTTAATTAATAATGAAATGCAGAGCAAGTCCAACATTTAAAATTCATAACCTTTTAAAAAATTTCTATGACATATTTAAATAACTGAGATAAAGATTTTGACTAACATAAGAAGGACACAAACTCGAGAAAACATAGCGGTGAATCCTCTCTTCATATTTAAACTGTGCAAAAAGTCACTACAAATTTCTCTTCTAAGTCCTAGCCCTACCTTTTTATCCTTTTCCCAATGTGTTGTTAGGGTTTCTTTACGTAACTGAATTACATTAACTGAATTATGGTTAGGTTCCTTTATTTAAATAAAGGGAAGAATTTATTCTTCCATTTAGATATTGCTTGATTCCTTTTCTTATTCATCTGAATGCCACTTGTGATTCATTCTCTCCACCTTCAAAACTCAGATAACTTTCACTTTCATATGAGTATCTACCATGCCTATCACTCGGAGTCTCTTCTTTATGTAACTAACTAATTTGTATATTGTATAACCTGTTACTGTCCTTTGTGTAACAATATGTTGATCCAACTAACATAGTCTCTACCTCTTCAATTATTTGTACGACTCTTCCCAACTTGTCGTGTGGCATATACTGTGGAAATGAATTCCAAAGGCATAAAATATCTAGTCCACTTATATGAGATTGAATGATTTTAACTCCCTCTAAAGTATTAAGAGAACGGTCCTTCACATTCCTAGAGATATATTTTTCCTTAGCTAAAAAACGTACAACAAATTTCCCTCTTAGAAACCTTGAAACCTTGGAAAACTGATCAGTAACAAGTTTAGCTTTTACATTCGTATAAATACTGACACCATGCATGTATGCAAAGAAAGCACACGACTAGACAAGGTCTTTTTCTAGCTCTGCTCAATATTTCTTTGCATCTTCCCATTCAAGCTCCATCACGTAGCTCACTCCAAGCTCATACAACCATGCATGTCACATCTTGATAAAATTTGAGTTGGGATTTAATATTAAGCCTTCTTCAAGTTTTATAAACCATTCGATTGAGCCTGGAAAGTCCATTTTCAACCTTTGCAAGCAACCTTTATAATAGCTTAGAAAAATATTCTTGGGTACATTTCATGTAAAGTGGCAATAACTCGCTCTACACACTCTATATGTTTTTCTCATTCTTGAGGGATAGAGAAAAAAACTGGTAAAATAAAAAGGTATGACAAAATAAGTGTGCCAGAAGAAGGATATCAAATCCCACCACTACAAAGGATTTCTTCAATATCATGAATTTCATCCTTGCGGTCACAACGAAAAACCCAAAATGGATAACAAGAAAAGTAACTTCGGGGGCATCATGGAGGATATGGACTGCAATTACTACACGTATACCACAATTAAATTCTCCACTTATATAGGTTAGAAGCGTCTCATTTACAACTTCTCTAAGGCACTTGCCATCCATCGTTCTGAATGCTCTTGGAACAATCAGGATAACAAGTTGTCCAATCCTTAGAATTTGAATTGGAAGTATAGCTAGCACCCATGGATATGGGTGGACATTTCTCTTGTATAAAGTAAAATTGGCTTTGACTTCTAATAATCAACTTGTTCCTTGGTGCTTTTGAGAAAAATCCCCTACACTAGTGGACTATACTACAACATATCAATGACCTTATAGAAACAAATTCACAAAACAAAACATGCAACAAAGCTATAATAATTGTTTTCAAAAGAAATAACTAACTATTGGGTGAAAGATAAATATTGACTCACCCAAAGTCCTACGGTTGATGTCGTTCCTAATTGTTGTAGTTTATTCTCTCTTTTCTAACAACTTCTCTACAAGATGCAAGAACCTTAAAGATGCAAGACTATATAGAGAGGTAGTTATACTAATAAATACCTATTAGTCTAATGAAATATAATAGTAAAATCCCATCAACTAGTATTCTATGAAATATATGTGAAAAGATTGCAAACAAAAGATTACAAATACAACATATTTCGAAGGAAAGAGTTTCTAATTTTATTCAACAGTTAAGGTGATTATAGATTTATACATGTTCTGTGTGGCTATGCCCTATCGAGAGAGATCCTAGGTTCCTCCACCCTTGCTCCTACTATACAACATGGTATTGAATCCAGATCAACCACGAGACCAAAAAGAATATAAAGGGAAACTATTGGCAAGATAGGTTGGTTATCAGAAAAGGGGATGGAAATAAGGGTTTATGGGTCAAACTAACAACAATAGGGATGTATAAGGGTTTACAGACTTGGTGGGGTTAGCCAAACAGAGGTTTGCTTAATGTATGCAAAGAACCATTACTTTTCATTACCTTTCTCCTTAGACAAATGCTTCTTTTATGCGGTCTCTAGTTGGTTAGAGACAATTGAGTACGGGTAAAAGGAGTTAGGAAACTAACCAAACCCGTAACTCAATATTTAATTTGGTACAAATATATATTTTTAATCATTTTCTGACATGTACGTGATTGAACCTTCAGTGACCCATGTGTACGTGAGTACCATAACTATGAGCGTGTATATATCTTCCAAGAAACTATTTTTTGGAAGGTCTCAAGGAGGTATGGGGAACAATAGTACGTATATAGAATAAGGATTAATCCAACAAGCTTGTCAATGCTTCAAAGGTGGAAATTGACGATATAACATATGCCCCCTAATGTGTGAGGTCAGAAGACCAACTAATGGCTGGAATACATTATAAGTCTTAAAAGAGTAGTGTGTCAGGGTGAAGGTCATTGGAACCCAATCTAAGGACAACAACCAAACACAAAAAACAAGTTAGGATACTCAATCCTTGAGGCAAGCATACCCATGCTTAGGTGTGATGATAAGCATGGACACCAATCGAGTACATCACGGATCCATGTAAAATGTTTATATAAAAATGATCATGGCAATGAAAGAGATACATAGTGCATTCATGCTAATCAAATATCATAGCCACGAAAGAGATACACAGTGGATCTATGTCTTTGAATCAATGAAGGATATCTGGAGGAACGAGCTGGAAACTAATTCTTCACGAGTACCGATGTGAGGAGTGGTACTATCTAATCACAACTCGGGAAGAAACATAAAAAGGGGGTGATGCTACTACATTCCCGAGCTCTTCAAATCAACCGCCATGGTATGAGTCTACACCATGCGAATAGATTTGTTGAAGTCAAACATAGTGAGACACCATTTAATTACCAGTCATTGATGTATATCGTTAACAAACGTGAGACAACCCACCGATAATGATAATGAGTGCCAAGGTACCTAGTACAATATAACAAGTGTGAATAGAGGTTTTGATGTCGAACACCCGGTAGAATTTGTCAATCAGGGGACATTGATGTATTCCCACTATCAATAGCAAGGGAACCTACCACTAATGATTGCAAGCCACAAGGTACTAATAATGACTCTAGATCCTTGTCCCAGAGAAATATGTGATGAATTCAATAGGAAGAGATCCACTTGAAGGAGGGAATTGAGTAATCTCCCATCATTCAACACGAGGGGTAGTAGAAGGCCAAATATTTAGAAGGAATCAAACAAAATATTGAAAGGACCACCGCAAAGTACGTCTCCTGTGTGCACCAAATGTAAATAGAACATAAATAATACCCTTTAAATAACAACCAATAATGAATATTGTCAACAAAGGTGAGGAAACCACCAATGGGGACAAATGGAATCCAAGTTACTGCATGAATCCAATGTGCGAATAAATTTCTTGTTATTGAACACAAGGGAAACCACTCAGTCAACGACCAATGATGGAATTTCATTTGTTGAGCAAAAGGTCACCTATAAATGATGTAAATAGGCCTAGGGTGCAACTCTAGGTCAAACTCTTAGAGCAATTTTTCGTAGTCGATAAGAGCTTAACTCGCTAGCAGGAAGTCAATGGGGACCCTCCATACCAGCACAAATATCAGAAAAAAATACTCTTGACCCCGAGAATGGTTGACATAGGATAAAACTTCCTCTGAAAAAAAACATGACACAATATGTGACTTAGGCAACATGGATTGAAAATGAATATTGACATAAGTCAATGATGCAGGAGACAATGATAACTTATCCATAGTGAATGAAAGAATAACCAATCAGAGGCGTATAAAATCTATGTAACTTGATCAGTTTACTAAAGCCATACTAAAACCAAATTGTTGATACTTGACTCAAAACTTTGTGCTTTTTTCATAGGTGACTCGATTGTTGCCAATAATGATGTAGAAGACTCATTCCCACACTATTTTTTTGTTATTTGATTTTTTTTTTATCTTTTTCATATTGGAAAGCATGAAAAATAATAAAATAATGTACTATATATGGAGGAAAAGAGTGTCATGGACAAACAAACTAGCTCCAAGCACAAGGAACATACCTATTCTCAATGCAAGGAAAGCAAATGCAAGATATGGACACTCGGGGGAATGTTTCCTCCTAGGGTAGAGATGTCAAATTGCAATGGAAAATTATGCAAGGATAGTAATTGATGAGAATGTATAAGGAAGTGGATAAGAAATAGCAATTTGAAGTCGGCATTAGGCTCAAAGGTGCAAGCACCGGAATGCAATGTAGTAGTACAACTTAACACGTAAGTGAGAGAGCCCCGCGGGTGAATATATAGAATAGGTTTGAGAAGAATATATGAGGCTTCAATGCAAATTCACAGCGGGACTAAAAAGGGCTCCTGAGCGTATGAAAGTACTTCAGCATGGGCATCAATCTGCAAAAAATGTTCTAACTAGGGAACCCATGAACAATAGGCTTTACCACATGAATTACAACAGTCCTAAACAACAAAGAAGGTAATGTGATGCAACATAGTGGGATCGATCCTGAGGCAAAATGAAACAGGAAACGGATAATGCAAAAATGCATGAAGGGGAAAATCTAACCTATATGTTGACGGGTCCCTCATATGGAATGTCTTAAACCCTCTAGGGCCCGTATTTTATCTACTTTAAACCCTACAAAACTCTTATTTATCTGCCTTTGATACACTTTTGTCTATGAAATGGTTACCCTATATTTATTGGCTTATTAGATATAATTAGATTGCTTTTAGTTTTTTTTCTTATCTACAATCATGGTCACTAGTTATATTTTGTTGCTAACACTTTTCTATGGTTTGAATTTATTGCCATGTTCTAAGATATGGATGAGTGTAGGTTTTATTTCAAGGAATGAAGTGATTTCCATATTCCCAATGGTTCGAATGGCACATTGAAAAAACTCATACATCGAATTAAGGAAGGGACACGTGGATCTCAACATTTGAACTGATCCCTAGAATATCTAAGATTAATTTTAGAAAGAACCCAACTATCTACCAACTCCATGAAGATCTTGGGTGTTGGTTGAAGCCAATACATGGAGTGTATTGTTCCTTATTCGTTGATCCTTGCATCAAACACCATGTGGGAGATGTGGGCACACCCTAAATTTGTATTTTGGATCAATTGCAACCAAATTTCATCCCCCTGCAACTTGGAGTGTGAATTAGCAGTTGATCCGACTCTTCTTCTCATCCAATTCGATGGGGAGTATGGGAATCACATTTTATGAGTTTGATGTCAGTTTTATGCTTACTTTAGATTTTTTTTTCTTATTCCTAAAATAGAATGAGTCATTTTTCTATATTTTGTAGAGAGAATGACTCCATAGGAGTTCTTAAAATACAATGTAAAGGATTAGGGGTTTTCTTGAATAAGAACATAACATTCAAGCTTTGCAACATTTGTTGGTCATCTTTTGAATGTGAGAGTTCTAATTTTTTTTTTCCTAGCATTTTTGTGATACATCCCAGCTCCCTACTCTCTAGAGGGGGGCCACTCTAGAGAACATGAGTTGTGGATCTGTAGATAATTTTATGTGATGTATATAAATTCTATTTATTTTAGCATCTAGTTTTACTTTGTTTTTGTTCTATTTCATTTACAAGTTGTGGAGTTGTAGGTTATTTCCATAGGTTGCATGTTCTTTTTAATTCATGTAGCTTAAACTCTTTGTTACTTTCTTTTCTATATTTACTCGTTAATCCATGATCAAATGAGAAGTGTATATTTATGCATGATGATAAATGATAATAGCAATAGTCAAATATAGCATGGTAGCATTATGTATTACCTCATGGAGCTAGGGACTACTTGAACAATCACTATCATTCATGCTAAATTAAGCATGTTTACTTTTCCAAAAGTGTGGTGTGTTTTTATTTCCCGCAATGCAATTTCCAATTAAAATTAAGTTGTATCCCAAATATACCAAAACATGTCATTGTTGCAAGAAGGTTCAATCATGAGGATCAAATAATTGAATGCAACCTAGTTTTATAACACTAATGGATAAGGTAGGATATAACTCAGTGTTTCCTTTCTGAAATGTCACTTTTATTTGTAGATTAAAGATGCAATTTCATTTTCTTAGGAGCATATTGGGAAACTAGTACAAGTAATACTTTGTATCCCACATATATAGTGCACAACATCTCACAAGAATATTGGAAACCTTGGTTGATAATATGAAACACACATGTATTCTTGGTTAAATAGAAAACATATAAAAACATTGACATTTTTTGCGTTGTTGTCGAAGAGGTGCCAAGGGATCAATAGTATCTCTTGTACTAGTTTTAGATAACACATGGTAAGGGGAAGAGAAAAGAGAATATGCCAACTATCCTCTTTGTAGGGTATCATACAAAAAAAAATCATCCATATAGTTGCATGAGTTAAAATCATAAGGTTATTTTTTGTGGTGCAGTAAGAGCCACCCACAATACTAACCCCTTTCACAAGAAGTTTGGTGAGAGGAAGGATGTTTGGTGAGAGGAATGAAGAACTGGTGAATGAGGATTCCACTAGAGAAGGATCCAAGGAAACACAAAAGCCTTCAATCTTGCATCCATATCAATTAACGGGTATGTGGTGAATCATCATTATTTCCACCAGTAATATATAACATTTTGGGTTGAATGAATTATTAGTTTAATTGTACTCTCATCTTAGTCCAACCCATGTTCACACCTTCCTGTTGCATGTTTCCTTTACTTCCATTTTATTCTTCCTCTTCCTTTATTCCTCTCTCAATCCTCCATCCATACTTCTTACCCTTCCTCTTCTTACCATCATACTTTCTCTTTTCTTATTTATCTCATATCATTTTCGTCCCTTTCACTAAGCCATAATATTTTTTCATCTTAGACTTCTCATCCCCAACCCTTAGTTCTTCAACACTAACTACCTTATCCCTACACCTAGCCCTTTGATCCTAGGCATAATGAAAAATGCACACCAACTCAATGTTTTGATTCCTCGATCAACTTTTTAAGCTATTATCAAACAAGAATCACAATTCCATGAACAAAAATGTGGAAGCTATTTTAGGAATAAGTGAGACACTCTGTGGATTCCACAATGGTTATGTCAGGATCTCACTATATCCACCTCATAGATAATGGGACAATTCATGTTCTCATGATGGTTATGTCAGGATCCTATTATCATTATACCATGTTTTAAATGAGATAATTGATTTTACATCAAATATTATACACTTACAAAAATTCCCACAAACCCAGATCATCATTTGGAAGAAATAACTTGTGGATCAAACTCTTGTGGCATCACTAATCTCGTCGAGAACATAGTTAAGACAATCAATTTTTGGTACACTAAGTGGATATATATTTAAAAAATTATTATATGGTGTATTCTCCTATGAATATATTTTATAACCCAACTTGAATCATCTCATTCTGATATCGTATGAGAAAAGTATGCCCTAATTACTAACTCCCTATCCTAAATCTACATTGACATTAGTTTGTTTCTTCAACTATTCTTTGGTATACTTGACTCATCAATTATTCATTTTTGAAAAAACTATTTCTACTAGAGATACCTACATGAATATACTTTCATCTCCAAGTTGAATCAAGTCGATCCATCATCATATGCAAATGTTTTACCAAAAACTATGACAATTGGTCTAGGTTGAAATTAAAGGAAATGATACCTTGCATCATGTTTCTCAGCATGTTTGACATATTATTTCAAATCCATTTCAAAATATACTTATAGTAGGTATATCTCTATGAATATACTTTAATAATCCTTTGGAATCACTTTAATTCGACATCGAACGAAGAATTTTCCACTGACGAATATTTTAGGCTGGCCACCACTCCTCATGAGGTAACATTGAATTTTTTGATGAATCCTTTAAGAGATTTTTTTTACATGCATTATATTCACTCATTTTGACGTTTATTGAAGAAAAAAGTCTTGATATATCTTTTCCTCCATAATATCACCTTGTGTTGTAGGCAAAAATGTTATCTTTTTGCAGGTCAAAGAAGGATCATGGAAGTCAATCCATGAACAAGTGATTTCTGAAGGAAAACTTTCATGAAATAGGCATATCACAAAGATGTGAAAACAAGTGTGCTATCATATAATGTTGAGTCATTAGATGAACCATGTCCAAACACCAAGTTCCTAGGAACTTATTGAAGAATCATTCAAGCTATTGATCTACACCACAAGGACATCACATTGTTGTATCAATAATTACACTGCTATAGAAGACCTAATGTTCATCATACTCATCCACCGACACTACTGTATGCCCATATAACTTCCTCTTCTCAACTCAGAAGTAGTGGCCTACTAAATTTTACAAAGCCTTTCTTGCTTATATGGTTGACCATAACCACTTCTTGAATCACTATTATTATACCATAACTTTAGCCTACTCCTTCTCTCTGTCATATTTCCATGACTTTCTGCTCCAACCACTCATCAATCACCCAATAAAGTGAGTTGGCCCAGTTACAACGCTAAGCTACTCGTCTAGTTTTAATAGTTGTTGAATAAATGGATCCTGCCACTACCAATCCATTAGAGTTTCCTCACTCCCTATCTGCTATTGATCCCATGTTTCTCCATGATCAAGATTTATTAATATGCTACAATATTGTGGATTGTTCCCATTCTTAGTAGTACTTCACCAATCCACCATTTCTACAGAAGCAACAGATAAAAAAAAAATAAGATAAAAATTTCTAAGGATGGATGCATTTGAGAAATGTTGGTGTTGTTACATAAGAGCTAGTGCCAATACTCCCAATGGTTGTCACACAAGAAACAACTACTGAGAGAAGCTCATAAAAATAAGAAAAGGTGTTGTTACACAAGAAGCAACACCTACCATTGTAGCGTCATCAACCCTAAGTTAGTCTATGCCACACGAAATTTCCAAACTATGATACCATTTTAACTAACTAATATGCTCTACATATGCAAAGAATTATGCAGACATATAAAAAATATACAAATACAACATTATACAGAGAAAACCCATATAGAAAACACATAAATAATTACACAATAATTAAAACAAACACATTAATGACACTTATCTTTTGTAAATAGAAAACCAACTACATGAAAACCTTAGAATTTCATCCCATCCATAGACTATGTTGCTCATAAGTTCAGCAACAAGTCACCCCCGAGTTGGCGCTAAAACTCCACCTGAGTAAAGGAATCCTAAACCAGGCTAAGGTCTCTCAAACAACACAAATCCTCAGACTTAGGTGCCATCTCTAGAAGATAGCCTACAATCCCTCATTCCCCACATGCTTTTCCCACCGCAGGAAGTGTGACCTTTCTCTACTCAACAGTCCTTTGGTTGCCCCACTTCCCTTTCGGGGCTTCAACAACAGGTCGAATAGGAAGTCTCAGAGCCCTGTAGCTCTAGCTTGGCACCTTGGGAATCAATTCCCAACAATTCTCTCACATGGAAAATAATTCTCACGAGCTTGACAACCCATGTCGTAAATATTCCACGGGCCTAGCAACCCGCCTCTTTAACTCAATTTTCCCTGATTACTGGCTGAGACTAGCACCAAATCTTTCCAAGTATAGGTACAAGTGATGGCAGCAAGGTATTGATGATAGGAGAGTGAGTGAATCAAGGAATGATGGGAAAATGAACTAATTTCCAAAATATATGTGCATGTTCCCAACTTGACACTTGTCATGTTGGGAACTACATGGGGCCCCCACATGGACCCACCACATGGTGATACATTCCCCCTTAGAGACTTAGGATAAAATGAATATCTCATACTTTAGATTTTATACTTTAGGAATATTAAGAAAATATTCCTTTGGGCTTAAGCCCCTTTAGATTAGCCCCTTTCCTATACTCTTAACCCCCCCTTTCCCCTTTCTAGTGGAGTTTAACCCCCCATACTTTTTTTGTTTATTTGGTTTGCAATAGGGATGTGTTTTCATTAATATCTAAGTGTGATTACATAATACAAAGATAGGCTCATTGGCCTTTTAGCTTCTAGCTCTCCATCCTAATAACCGCTCAAGAACTTTATCCTCAAAATACATATATATAAAGGCACTCTGGCCCAAAATGTCTTGGATCAACAACCTATATGTAAATTTACATTTACATTACAATTAGGGTTTTGCGCAGGGGTATTATAGTCCCCTCCCCCTTATTTATGCATTGTCCTAAATGCATTATATACACATGTACAATCAAAACTTCAAAAGTCTTAAAAAATGTGTGGGTACTCTGTCCACATAGCATCCTTGTGCTCCCAAGTTGCATCCTCGGGACCGTACCAGGTCCATTGGACCTCTACTAGCCCTATGGATTGATTCCAGAGTTGTTTGATCTTCTGGTCCAATGAAACTGGTTGAACTTGAAAGTCGCCTTCTTGCTCCACCTGAATCACATTTCAATAAATGACATGATTAGCATCATGTACATACTTTTTAAGCAAAGACACATGGAATTCATTATGAATATACATTGATGGAGGTAGTGCAAGCATGTATGCAACATGACCAATCCTCTCTAGGATTTCAAATGACCCATAATGATGTGCTTCCAGCTTTGAACAATTTCCCAACTTCAGGGAACTTCTCTTGGCCTTAACTTTCAAGAGCACATGGTCACCCACTTTAAAGTCTCTGTGAGTTTTGACTTTATCAGCATAACTTTGTTTCCTCTCTTGGGAAGCCTTTAAATTCTATTTTATTTTCACCATCTACTCTTCCATGTCCCTGAGTAATTTCGTCCCAACCACTGCTTTGTCTCCTAGGTTATCCAAATCACTGATGTGTTGCACTTTATTCCATAAAGTGCCTCAAATGGGCTCATCTTTAGAGATGCTTGATACCCATTTTTATAGACAAATTCAACCAAGTGTAGGTATTCTTCCCATTTTGATTTTTTATCCATCACATACATCCTTAGCATATCTTCAATCACCTTATTTAACCTCTTTGTTTTCCCATCTGGATTTGGATGATATGGTGTGCTAATGTTCATATTTATTCCAAATCCTTTGAATAATCCCTTCCAAAAGTTTGATGTAAACTTGGGATCTCTCAAACACAATTGTCTTAGGCACACCATGTAGCCTAGCAATTTACCTCATGTAGATATCAACAATGTTAGTTGCCTTGTGAGTTAACTTCACTGGAATAAAATGGGCAGCTTTAGTAACCTTATCCACCACCATCATTATGCAATCATGTTGCTTGGAAGTTATGGGCAACTTAGTGATGAAATCCATTGTTACAACTTCCTAGTTCCACTAAGGAATGGGAAATGGTTATAGCAAACCAAATGGATGTCTGTGCTCAGCCTTTATATTTTGACATTCCAAAAATTTGGCTATATAATCAACCACTTCTTTCTTCATACCTGGCCAATAATATTGGCTCTTGATAGTTGCAATAGTTTTCTGGTGACCTGAGTGCCCAACGTAAGGCACATTATGCATTTCTTTTAACACCAAAATTTTCAACTCCTGAAAATTTGGCACATAAAATCTACCCATGTACTTGAGGATTTCATCCTCTTTTAGATTGAAATCTTATATTTTCTACTACAAAATACCTTGTTGTAATTTTTATTTTATTCCATGTACTCCTAATCTGATTTTGCAGCCTCTAAAATTATGTCTTTCAAATATGATTTATACATGCTAATGGTTGTAACATGCATCTCATGCACTCTCCCACTGAGTGCATCAACCACCTTGTTCTCTTTACCTTTGATATTATTTATATCAAAGTCATACTCACTGAGGAATTCCAACCATCTGCTTTTCCTAGCTGTTAGGAGGGAAAAATTCTGTATGGCCAGGGTAAACCACAATAGACAGGTATGACTGTAATACTCAATTCCAACATATGCTATATAAACCAATATGAAAGCGAGATAAGAAAGAAGCCTAACTCGTTCCAACGTTTGATGATGTTCCACTGTTGAGTACTTTGACCCAAAGCTTTGTACCTGCAACAAGTTCTCAACAAACAAGCAGAGAAAGTATATAGTGATAATATAAAGGGGTTAGTGCATTAGACAACATAATCCATTAATAAACATTACAAATATCCCCATGCATAATAATCATATATTTTCACGATACCAATTGGACGTGAAAGGATTATTTCTATTAATAACTGATTAACAGAAGCGAAAACATTACAAACTTCCGTGTTGGCATGGTTCGAAACCAAGAAACCAAGTTCCTTCCAATTGGGCCTCCACCACTTCAATCCTCCACCAAAGGCAAGCTCATAGAAAAGAGACAATGAGGTTCTCTCAACAATAGGGAAAGAGCTTAGGGGATGAACATTGTGTTCAGACTCGAGGGACAAAGGGATGCAGACTCAATATGAAGCAATTTCTCTAGAGTAACTTTTCTCTCAAAGTTGAATGCTTTCTCCTCTTTTCCAAAGCTCGGAATTGTGCTCTTATAGCCTTCAAAATTAAACTGAAGGGCCGAGTCGAAATGTTTCCAGCATATGGAAGGCCAAGGATTAAAGATCTCTTGTCGTGACATGGAAACCCAACTTCATTTTTGTATTTTCTGGCACAAATCCCGATGTACACAGGCTGTAGTGGAGGAACATGTGTATATGCATGTTGTATAGTAGATAAGGCATGTATATGTGGAAAAATATGTATTTTTAGCTCTGGATTCATCAAAAAGGAATGACAAGTTAGCATAGGGAAATGGAAAAAGGCCCTCTATGCAATATAACAATGGTTAGGAAAATCTTGCTATAACAGATGCCCCCTAATGTGTGAGATCAGAGGAGTATTTGCGATGGCTGAAATACATTATAAATAACCTAGAAGTGGAGTGGTGTAAACCCAAATGGAAAGACTAGTTGCTCATTACATTCTATGTTGACTTTACATACATGGTTGTCAATAGAATACAATGCAGATCCATGTAGAAAATATACCAAATATGTGTTCGTGTCCATTTATAGGCAAATACAAATGCGGTTATATGCCAAAAGTTGTCATAATCATGAACAAGGCCCAGTAGAACTAGTCTCAAAACCAATATGAAGATATATGTATAGGATGGAGTATAATCTGATGTCCCATGATTACTGTAGTCAAATAGGTGTTGTTCCAATGAAAAGGAAGCAACAACTCAGAAAAGTTGCGGCCACATAGTGATGTCTTCAAGTCTTCTACACATCTGCCAAAGGTGCAAGCTACATCATGTGAATAAAGGAGTTGAGGTCGAACACAATGAGACATCATTTGATTACCGGTCATTGAGGTATACTATTAACAAATTCAAGACAACCTACCAATAATGAAAGTAGGTACCAAGGCACCGATCACATTCCTACAAGTGTGAATAAAGGAGTCGATGTTGAACACCTGAGGAATCCATTGATCATGAGACATTGATGTATTCCCATCTGTCAATGGTGAGAGAGCCTGCCACTAATGACAACAAATATCAAGGTACTCATAAAACTCTAAGTCCCATATCCAAAATAAATGAGTTGAAGTCAATGGAAAGAGACCCACTGAAAGGAGAGGATTAAGGCATCTCTCATCAGTCATCACGAGGAACAAGGTAGGAGCTTCATAATTTGGTGTAGATTGGACGAAGAACATGTTCAAGAACCAACGACCCTATGCATATTTCATGTGTGCCAAATGCAAGTGGTACATGAAAAAGACCCCTTTAATAGCATCCAATGATGAAAATTGCTGACAATGGTGAAGAAACCACCAATAAGGCTAATGGCATCTAAGACACTACACGAATCCCAAATTGTGAATAGATGTCTTGCCGTCAAACAAAAGGGAAACCACCCAGTCTGTTGGTGACGGAAGTCACCCATAGATTACAACAGGAGCAGAGCCCGACGCCCATTAGTTTATGTCACGATTTGTTTAATGGGGTGATCGAATGGAAGTTAAATCAAAACGATGTGGTTCTAACTCCGAAACTAGGCCAGGCATGCATGGACAAGTGAGTTCTTAGATAACTTCAGACAATGAGTTGTAGTAAGGGTGAGTAGGGGGAAGACTTGTACAAGAGAAAAACAAAGGTCTGTTGTAAACATCAGGTTTCTAACAGACTGTAGGGGAAAACATCTAAACGCAAGATCTTCTTACATTCAAATGCAGAAAACTAGAGAATACAACAATGCAACGATAAATCCTTTATCACAACATAATTGCAATCATTCACATGAATCATTCAATCACGAACTCTCTCAGTATGAGATGAAAACTAGATGGAGTGAGAAGACTGTATGTCATAAAACAAGAAATCTTACATACCGATACATAACCAGAGAACTAGAGAGTTTGTTAAAACTTTACAATCGGTAGCTTCACTCTACCATCAATCCATTACAAAATACAAAGACTAAGTCTATATACTCAGGAAAATTCACCTCACAGAGGTGTGCCCAGTCACCCAAGGCTTTGTGTCCCTTTAGTCAAACTCATACCGATATCTTTCTTCAAGCGCCACCTTAACTACGCATGGCTCCTGCAAGGAGGGTAGTTGAGCCATTAAGTGCTGAGCTAGCATGTGCAAACTTCTCTGTCTAGTCGAGGACTTCGGCATGGTTTCTTTGGAAAAATCGGTACATAGGACCTCTTCGAGCAGACCKCTTTCCAGACCCTCCATTCCTCACACTTAATGAATGAAAGGAGGTTTCAACCACCCGTCCTCATCTTCATTTACTCTAAGTGAAAAACAGGATCGAGGTCACATCATATGGTGCATGGACATCATRATAATCCTTTCAGCGACTAGACTCGACGCCTTTGCCCCCTTTTTGCACAACTCTTTTATTTCTGAAGTGACCACAGGCTGTGACCTTGCACTTATTTTCAAAGGCGCTTTCGGCGTTTGTGAATAGGAAGGGGTTGACCCCTGTGTCTTGAAATCATGATGAGCAAAACACCAAGACGGCTTAATCGGGTGCCACGTATCCCTCTAGATCTGATGGCTCTGAACTCTCCAGACAATGTTGTGGGCCTGGATCCTGGACATTCCTGGCACCTTGCACATCGGGAATATGACAGAGCTTCTCCTTGCGCCTTGGAATCGCGATGGGTGAAACACCGAGATGGCTCAATTGGACGCCAGGTGTCCCCTTTGGATGAACGACTGAGAATGCTCTGCGATATCGTGGGCCCAACTTTCGACGCTTTCGGTGATTTCGAGGTTTCGCGATATAGAACAACATGGAACCTTCACCCCTTGAACTCCCGAATGTCGAAACGCCGACACGACTAGACCTCGCACCACATGTCCTTTGGATGGACGGCTGCTATCTTTCCCTGCACATAATATGGGCGCTATCCATTGCGCTAACCTCGATGCAACTTCGCTAACCGTGATTTCCCACCAACCGTTGATCTATTCCTTTGGATGAATCCTAATCGTTGAAATCAGGCTGCTTGCTCGCTTGATTTAAGCCCTGAAGTGGACTTCTTCTGTGCTGCGCTCGGGCACTTCTCATGCCACTTGTAGACCTGAACGCCCTCGTGCCTCGGACGAGAAATGTTACTAACATTAGGCTCCATGGGGGATAGAGTCATCTCTGTGATGCTCTAAGGACTCATTTTGCAGTTTCAGTGCCTTGCTGTTGGGCTATGGGGTCATCTATTAAGCCAAAAAATAAAAATAAACAAGGAACCAAAAGGACAATATTTACAAACAAAGGAGCCATCGAAGGCTCAGACAAAACATTTCTTCAGAAAATGCCCATTTAATTGGCTGTTGAAAATTTCTTCACCCTCCAAATCCTGCAGCCGATATGTGTTATTTGAGAAAACCTCATATATTTTGAAAGGCCCGATCCACAGGGCTTCAAATTTTTCGTGTTTGCCCTTATCTTGTCTAGGAGCATCCCATTTCAGCACTAGGTCTCCTATCTGGAACCCCTTCTTTTTGGCCTTCTTATCGAATACCTGCTTGGTCATTTGCTAATGGTCCTGAATTCTGATCATTACCTGCTCTCTGGCCTGCTGGACTTCTACAAGTTGATGAATCCTTCTGATCATGTCATTGGGCTCTTCTTGACAATCATGGAAGAATTTCACTACAGGAATAGCCAGCTGAGACAGGAGGACAACTTCTTCTCCGTAAACTAAATGGAAAGGGGAGATGCCTATAGATCTCTTTGTGGTCACCCGATCAGCCCATAGAGCGAATTTTAGTTTCGAATTACAAGCCCTTTTGTTGCCCTCCAATAATCTTTTGATAATCCTTATCAGACTTTTGTTGGAGGATTCAGCTAAACCATTTCCCTGGGGATAGTATGGGGTGGAATGAATCAGTTTGATCCCGAATTGTTCACAGAACTTGACTAACGGATCAGCCTTGAAAGAGGCTACGTTATCAGTAACAATTTTCCTTGGGCAACCGAACCTTACAATGAGGCCTTCTAGGAACCCAATGATCTCCTTATGGGAAGCACTCCTGGTGGGGATAGCTTCAATCCACTTAGTAAAGAAATCTATGGCAGTCAGGATCCATCTATGCTGCCCACTGAAAGCAGGGTGGATTTCTCCAATAAAATCTAGGCCCCATTGCTGGAAAGGTCCCGAAACAACTACAGGCTGTAAAGGCAGAGACTTAAGCTGCTGCTTTCCTAAAAATCTTTGGCATGGGATACAGGCTCTAACTCCTCTATGGACATCAGGGAACAAGGTGGGCCAGTAGTGCCCAGCTATGAGAATTTTGTGGGCTGTGGTCTTCTAGGAATGGTGCCCTCCACATAGGCCGCTGTGAAATTCAACCATGATCCTGTCGGCCTCTTGTGGATCCATGCATTTTAAAGTCACTCCCAGGGGGTCTTTCCAGTATAAAATTTGATTGATAAGGAAGTACCTGACTACCTTGAGCTTCAGAGCTCTTGCTTTGTTTCTTTGCAGGCCATCTGGGGGCCGCAACTCCTGCAGAAAATATATGACATCCTTATACCAAGGACATCGAGCCAACAAGGGTTCTGCTTGAGGACCTACATCGGACAACTGATTCTGTTGATTTTCTGATTGTCCATTAACGAAATCCACCCCCAAATCTTTGCGATTATCTTCAGCCAACAGCATGGCTAAGCCTTGACCCTTGATCAACCTGGTAGGCCTTATTTCCAAGTCAAATTCCAGGATCTTGGTTGTCCATTTACTTCTCTTCCCGTCAATGTCGGGATGGATAAGGATGTCCTTCACAGAGGCCGAAGGAACATATGCAGTCACTTTTGAGTGCAGGACATAGACTCTGAAAGCTTTGAGAGCTTTCACTAAGGCATAGGCCTATTTCTCCATGATTTCATACCTGACCTTTGCATCTCTTAATGCCTTGCTGAAGAAGGCAATGGACTGCTCCCGCCCTTCCTCATTTTTCTGCAACAAGACCGTTGCTACTGTATCAAAAGAAGCAAAAGAGAAGATTAGGAAATCTTTGGAATAGTCAGGATTGATCAGCACAGGTGCCTCAGTCAATGCCCTTTTTATTTGGACAAAGGACTCCCTGGATTCAATAGTCCATTTCACTTCATTTCCCTTCTTGAGCATAGCTGTGATATGTTTCACCAGCTCAGCAAAATTCGAGACGAATCTCCTTAGAAAATTAATCTTCCCCAAAAAGGCCTGAACTTCCTTCTTAGACCTAGGAATCGACAGGGTCCGAATTGCCTCCACTCTGCTAGGATCAATCCTCACTCCTTCTACTGATACTATATGGCCTAATAGCCTCCCGTCCTCCGTAGCAAACAAAGATTTTTTGGGATTTAGGGAAAGGCCAAACCTCCGGCACTTCGAAAAAACATTTCTCAGGTGACAACAATGCTCCTTGTCAGACTTGGAGAAAATTGTTATGTCATCCAGATAGATCACCACAAACCTATCTTTCTCCCTAATGAAGGCTATGTCCATGGCTTGCTGAAATGTCACTCCTGCATTCATCAGTCCAAATGGAATTTTGGCATACATGAATGTGCCCCAAGGAGTGGTGAAGGCTGTTTTTTCTCTGTCTTCAGGCATGACCGATATTTGATTATAACCAAAAAAACCGTCGATCATGGAAATGCTAGATGCACCGGTTAACCTCTGCAATATGTGTTCCATGTTGGGCAGTGGATAATTGTCTTTCTTTGAGCTCCTGTTTAGGTTCCTGAAATCGACACAAAGCCTGATTTCTCCACTTTTCTTCCTTACCGGAACCAAATTGGCCACCCATTCAAAATATCTCAAGGGGACGATGATGGGCTTCTAACAACTTCTTCACTTCTTTCTCCATGACAGGCAGCAACATGGGATTTATCTACCTTAGCTTCTGCCTGAATGGCTTAGCCCCTTCCTTCAGTGGGATCTTGTGTTCAATCACGGATGTGTCATATGTCTTGAGGTCTTCGTAGGTCCAAGAAAACACATCTGCAAATTCTCTCAACAACTCAGTATATTCGGCCCTTTGTTCTGTAGTTAAATTCCTTGACAGCTTGACAAACTTAGGCTCCTCCGGTGTGCCAATGTTGCACTCGGCTGTATCAACATCTTCACCTGAAACCCTACCCTTTATTGCCACATCATTCCCATCGAACAAACTTTCTAAAGGAATAAGTCCCCTCAGAATGTGATTGCTAGGTAGCTGAATGATCTAGTGGTTACAAATTTTATTTAAAAACACCTCAGGGTGAGGGTCATCTTCTGTGTCAGGATCCTGATCAATGTGTAACACAGAAAATTCATCAACAAATTGGAGAAATTTTTTGATTTCCAGATCATCTTCGAATGCCTTCCAATGCTTGACATTGTCCGGTACAGAGGGCCTATATTTTATTTCAACATCAGATTTGACCATAGGCGGTAGAGGGACTTTGAGCAAACTAGCTGAGACAACTAAAGAATCGGTGGAAGTATTTTCCCCCCTCAGAATGAAATAAATGTTGAAGGCCAAGAAGAAACTATCAATCAGGTCCCACACCTCATTTATGTAATTTTTGAGCCGGGGATTATTAGCACGGTAGGCACTTCTGACTTGTTGGATAATCAACTCAGCATCTCCAAATATTTCTATTTCTTTAATTCCCATTTCTTTTGCATCCCTCATACCCAGAACAAGAGCGTCATACTTTGTCACATTGTTGGTGGTTTCAAATTCT
>JASDQU010739251.1:28286-39654 GCA_032191745.1 Picea mariana | reverse complement strand
ATTTATGTAATTTTTGAGCCGGGGATTATTAGCACGGTAGGCACTTCTGACTTGTTGGATAATCAACTCAGCATCTCCAAATATTTCTATTTCTTTAATTCCCATTTCTTTTGCATCCCTCATACCCAGAACAAGAGCGTCATACTTTGTCACATTGTTGGTGGTTTCAAATTCTAGCCTATATGATAGGGAAATGGTTTCCTGAGAAGGTGACACAAAAAACACCCCAGCACCAGCACCTTCCCTAGAACAGGCTCCATCGAAAAACATTTTCCAGACGGTGGTGATGGAGGGAGGAGATTGATGAGGAGTGGTGGACTACTTTCTGAGCTTAAGAGGAGGCTCGGGAGCATGAGTGAGTTGCAGTAAACTGGAACCTAAATCAGTGTCCAAGGCAAAAATGGGATGATTGGTGGGATTGGCTTCATCACTGATTATATAGGCTAACTGGGATTCCCTGTATAGCCTCCTATGTTCTCCTCCAAACACTGGGATGGTATCATATGTGAGGTCCATCTACAAAGTTCCCCCTAGTCTTTTTATCCAAGATCTTGATAACAACATACCAAACTTGGGGGGGACATCAACCACTACAATATCCATGACCACACTTTTCATGGGCAATTGAAACAAGATCACGGCCAGGTCTTTGATAACCCCGAGGCATTGAACTTTCCTGGAGTCAAAGGAATAGAGGTCATGATAGGCTCAGGTGACTTCTAGCCCTAATTCTTCTATGACATTTTTGGGCATGAGGTTGTGAGAAGCCCCTAAATCCATCAAGCAGTTGTGTAGTACCTTTTCATGTATGTTCAAGGAAGTGTAGAAGGGAGGGGATGAGTCATTCATGTCTTCTATCATAGGACCTAAGATAACTGCAGGCTTTTCATCTTGCAAATTGATGGAGTCTGTGGGAAGGCATGAGACCTCAGACTGTAAAATCTCAGAGAAGAATTTCTTGAACCCTTCATGTTTAATTAATTCGGTTAGGGGCACAGGGATCCTGATCTTTTGAATTTCATGCTCAAAATTAAAAGAATATGTAAACTTCAGAATTTCTCTTATTTCGGGAATATGACTCTGGACTATGGGAGAGACGGGTCGGGGATTCTTACCTCTGTGACTATTTTCTACTTCATTAGCAGGTTTCTCCATTCTAGTGGACTGCTCAGGGACATCAGGTGTTATTGTCTTTTTCTTAGACCTCAGATCATATCTACCTTGGTCGCCACTAGTCTTGTCTCCCTTGCTCAGTTCATTTAGCTGACTGTCCATGAGAGACTCCTCGTATGATGATTGAGTAAGATGAGGAAAAGGAGGAGTGTCTCTGAAGCAATGGATTTCAGGATCAAGCTCATCTATTTCCCCTTCCTCCCCTTCGACCACAAAATTGTTTTGGAAAGGGGCCTGAATTTTCTGGTCTTCTCTATCTCTTTCCCTCTCTCTTTGCACAGTCGGGGGAGTGATATTGTTTGGCCTCCTGAAACCTCCTTTGTTTTCAGCGTTTCTTGAACCCTTCATCCTCTCCATCTTAGCAGACAGAGACTTCACCATCCTGGTCAGCTCATCCACTTGAGGGTGGGGCACCGATGGGCCAGAAGTTGAGGTTTCCGATCTTCCCTTTCTTCTGTCTGCGTCGGCCTTGTTCCTCAGTCTATCGGCTACTAACACATTAGATTCCACCTCTATGGCTGCATCTGTCATTTGAGCTAAGGAGGTGGCTCTTCTTTCTCTCAATAAAAGACAGAAATCAGGGCCAAACACACTAGCATAAGAAATCTTGGCTGAGGCTTCTGAAGGCTTTATTTCGGCAGGGATTTTGTTATACATCTTATTGAATCTTTTGGAGAAGTCAGAGACAAACTCTCCTTCTATATTATTTAAATACCCAAACTCTGTCATGTAATACATGAAATCCTTCCTATCACCCCACTGTCTCAGGAAAACACTATCCAGGGCTTCGATCCCAGCAATAGATCCGGGAGCCAATCCTCTAAACCATTTCCTGACCTCACCATCCAGGCTCTAGACAAAGAACCTCATCCAGACATCTTCACTTTCAATGTTCAGGTTGTCTGCATAACTGTAGAAATCATCCAGATGCTCTTCAACAGTTACATCCCCTTCCCCAGTGAACTTGGGCATGTATTTCAAGTAATCTCTAGCAGGGAGAGGATTCATAGGATGAGGCAGGATTAAAGGAGCATATCTGGCAGCGACTATGGAATCCATTCTATTTAGAGGGGGATTAGCACCAGCCATAGTAATATTAGGTGGAGGAGAACTTGGAGGAGAAGGAGTTCACGAAGGGGCTCTTGGGAATGAGTATCAAAGTGGAATGGGAAACAAAAGGGGATTTAAGGAGAAGGATAACGGGCTTAAGTCAACAGGTGCTCCTCTTTGTGCAGGAGTGGTAAAGATGGGAGTGGGAAAATCTTCTATGGTCCTGGGTCTACGCCAAGGTACAGCTTCAGAGGAGAGGGGAGTGACAAGGATTTCTCCCTCCAATCCCAGACCAGGAGGGGAAAACTCAGCAGGAACACTCTCGAAATTCAGGAAACGAGAAACCTCTGAAGGAGGTCTATTAAGAAACCGAGGAGGAGAAAATGGAGTTCCTACAAAAGAGGACAGTGGATTACCTGGTTCAGCGGTGGAAGTTTCTTCTTCAGGGGCCTTTCCTTTTATGAGAACCACATCCAGATCAACTTCAGGCATAGCTAGAGGCAGTTGTGGATGAGACCACGTGTGTCTACCTCTGAAAGCCATAATTAACATGGTAGGTTCTCCATAGTGGAGTCATCACAATGGAGTCGCCAGGTGCACAATAGAAATCTTTAAGGGCTCTGATACCTGATGCACCTTCAGAATCAGAGGCTCAATGTCGTTCAATCCTGGGGAAAATTTTCAACTTCGTCCCTGGCAACGGCGCCATAAATGTTGGAGATGGAAGTCACCCCTAGATTGCAACAGGAGCAGAGCATGACACCCATCAGTTTATGTCATGATTTGTTTAATGGGGTGATCGAATGGAAGTTAACTCAAAACGATGTGGTTCTAACTCTGAAACTAGGCCAGGCATGCATGGGCAAGTGAGGTCTTAGATAACTTCAAATAGTGAGTTGTAGTAAGGGTGAGTAGGGGGAAGACTTGTATAAGAGAAAAGTAGAGGTCTGTTGTAAACATCAGGTTTCTGACAGACTGTAGGGGAAAACATCTAAACGCAAGATCTTCTTACATTCAAATGCAGAAAACTAGAGAATACAACAATGCAACGATAAATCCTTTATCACAACATAATTGCAATCATTCGCACGAATCAGTCGATCACGAACTCTCTCAGTATGAGATGAAAACTAGATGGAGTGAGAAGACTGTTTGTCATAAAACAAGATATCTTACATACCGATACATAACCAGAGAACTAGAGAGTCTGTTAAAACTTTACAATCAGGAGCTTCTCTCTACCATCGATCCATTACAAAATACAAAGAATGAGTCTATATACTCAGGCAAATTCACCTCACAGAGGTGTGCCCAGTCACCCAAGGCTTTGTTTTCCTTCAGTCAAACTCGTACTGATATCTTTCTTCAAGCACCACCTTAACTGTGCATGGCTCCTGCAAGGAGGGTAGCTGAGCCATTAAGTGTCGAGCTAGCATGTGCAAACTTCTTTGTCTGGTCGAGGACTTCGACATGGTTTCTTTGGAAAAATCAGTACGCAGGACCTCTTCGAGCATACCGCTTTCCAGACCCTCCATTCCTCACACTTAATGAATGAAAGGAGGTTTCAACCACCCATCCTCATCTTCATTTACTCTAAGCGAAAACTAGGAACAAGGTCGCATCAGATGGCGCATGGAGATCACGATAATCCTTTCGGCGACTAGACTCGACACCTTTTCCCCCTTTTTGCACAACTCTTTTGTTTCTGAAGTGACCACAGGCTGTGACCTTGCGCTTATTCTCAAAGGTGCTTTCGACGTTCATGAATAGGAAGGGGTTGACCCCTGCGTCTTGAAATCGTGATGAGCGAAACACCAAGACAGCTTAATCAGGTGCCACGTGTCCCTCTAGATCTGATGGCTCTGAACTCTACCGACAATGCTATGGGCCTGGATCCTAGACATTCCCAGCGCCTCGCGCATTGAAAATATGACGGAGCTGCTCCTTGCGCCTTGGAATCACGATGGGCGAAACGCCAAGATGGCTCAATTGGCTTCCAAGTGTCCCCTTTGGATGGAAAGCTGAGAATCCTCTGTGATACCGTGGGCCTGAATTTCGGTGCTTTCAGGGTTTCACGATATAGAACAACATGGAACCTTCACCCCTTAAACTCCCAAATGCCGAAACGTTGACACGACTAGACCTTGTGCCACATGTCCTTTGGATGGACGGTTGCTATCTTTCCCTGCACATAATATGGGCATTATCCGTTGCACTAACCTCGGTGCAACTTTTCCAACCACGATTTCCTACCAACCGTTGATCTATTCCTTTGGATGAATCCTGACTGTTGAAATCAGGATGCTCGCTCGCTTGATTTAAGCCCCGAAGTGGACTTCTTCTGTGCTGCGCTTGGGCGCTTCTCGCGCCACTTGTAGACCTGAATGCCCTCGTGCCTCGGACGAGAAATTTTACTAACACAGTCAACGACCAATGATGAAATGTCGCATAATGGGTTCAAGGTGACCTACCAATGATGAAAGTAGGGCCAGGGTGCATGATAAGACCATAGTATCATGTGATTCTAAGAAAAATTGAGGGTATGGCTGACATGCAAAGTCAAGATTTCTGAGGAATGGCCGACACAGGTTGATAGACTTCCTTTGAAAAAGAGCATGAGACATGTGGTAGACTACGGTAGCATAGACTCAATGATGTAACTATTTGATGTAGGAGGCGTCAATAATTTTCTCTATAGGGACTGGAAGAGTAACTAGTCGGTAGTGAAAACTCTGTAACGAGATCAGCTTCCTAAGGCCATGCTAAACCCAAAATTATGATGACACAATGACTCAATAATTGTGTGCTCTGTTCAAAGGCAACACAACTGCTGCCAATTATAATATAGTACTCCCTTCCCTCCATATTTTTTTGTTTTTTCATAACAAATGAATGCTATGATACAGAGGAGGAAATGAGTGTCGCAAGTAAGCAAAACTAATTCAAGCAGTGGAACATACCTATGCTCAATGAAAGGAAATGCATGTGGGAGATGGACACTCAGGGTGATTTTCCCTCCAGGGTATAGGGTGTCAAATTGCAAAGGATATAAACAAGGCTCTGCTTGGTTGAGGATGAAAAAATTTCTTAGGCAACAGTTTATAACGCAAAGCAAGAACCGCCTAAAGGCTCAATACTGCAAGCAAGGGCATGAGATGCAATCACAACTTAATGCCAAAAAATGTCCTTTTTATGTCTTTTAGTCTACTTGGTGTGAAAAAGAGATAAACTTATGCCAAATAGATGTCTTTTCAAATCCAATTTATGAATGTGAAAAAGACAAGTTCACTTGGTGATCTTTTCTATTGTTGGTAATGAGTTGGAAAAGAGATTAACTAAGACTCATGACCTTTCAACACCAATTTAACGAGTGTGAAAGGGACAAATCACTTGAAAATATTTTCGTTTTTTAGACGAGTCGGAAAAGAGCTTAAATAAGACTCGTTTTGCTGTTCTAATCAACATGTAAAGGGGGAGGCCAAGGCTCACATACCGGTCTTCTACAGAAGGTCATTATCATATGGATAGCTGATAAAATCTTGGGAAAACCCAAAGCTATCCAAGTTGAGGAGGAGAAAGTGCTAACAGAGTATATAGTCTCTGTGATGGTTCGAATAAGGTCTCTTAATGGAAAATACATAGGTGGGGGTATGGGATTCCCCATCAGGTCATCCCAATCAAAGGGAACCTCGTCAGAACTTGGAGGGAGATCACTAGGATGAAGAATAAATCTCTCTCATTCAAAAGGAGTAGGATTAGGAATGTTGATGACATGACTAAAAGTTGCATCGCCCTTTACAAGGAGAGTGGGATTGACCAGAGATTGCAATTGTATGACCCCCTCTTCAATTCTAGGTTGAACATGATGCATGACAACAGGGATAGGGGACATATCACCGTCAACAATAGGGGTGAGGTAGGGAGAAGAAAGCATCATTTTGATCAAAAGAGGGACAGGGTGCAAGGAAACCACAGATGTCTTAGAATCTGATGGACCCTTGGGAGAGCTCCATGCTTCTAGTATCTCGACAGTATCCAGACACAAAGGCATAAGATGAATTCCTTCATGAGTTCTGCAAAGGAATTTAGGCTTACGTCTAGTCCTCTCGATGCCCCCAACATTGTTTACAATAGTTGGTGACACGCTCTCGTCATGACTAGCAGAGGTATGATAGTCTTCTCCTATATGATGAATAGAGGTTGGAGATGTGACATGACTATGACGCGGGGTGAAAAGAGTGGTGTCCCCAACATAATTGGCAGAGATTAGGTGCAAGCTATCGACATAATTTGTAGAAAATGTTGACCCATCTCCGATGTGACTGGAAGAGGTCGGTGATGGAGCACCAGTATGACTGACAATGGCTGGGATAGTGGTAGATTGTGGCATTTTATGCCAGGGTACGGAGAAATATTGGTTTTGAAACATTATAGGCTAGGAAGGATCCTGGTGTACCCCCTGTCCCTACCCAGAAAGGTGGTGGCTTATGCCAAAATGCTCCGAAGAGGTTTGGACGGGCATCATCATAGAGGTCTGCGAAGAGACCGAGGTAGGATAAGAGTTATTTGAGTGATGATATATGTTTCCCCCTTGTGAAGGGGTCTCGTAAAGAGGGTAGCCTAAAATGTAAAATTGATTTTCCCCATACGAAATACCTGGAGGTACTTGAGGGCCTGTCATGGAAACAGTGTTCGACGGAACCGACATGGCAGACGAAAGATACATGGATGGGGTGTAATAAGTGGGATAAGCACCCATCTAAGCACTGGCTCCTAGAAGAGCATAACTAGCATTGGATCCATAAGGGGGAAGGTTCCAACCTCCCATGGGGACACAACTCATATCAAACTAAGAAGTAGGCATCGGATCCATGGTTCCCCCTGATCCAATGCTAGGATTCATATACATGGGCCAGGGAGAGGATTTCACGGGTGAAGGCATATCAATAGAAAAATGACTAGAGACCCAAGGTGTGGACTGAGTATTATATTTCTGCAAACCATTGTGAAAAGCGGAAGGATCCATCCCCATGAAATGAGTAGGAATCATGGGATGGGTAGTAGTAAATGAGGGAGAAAAATAAAGTCCACTATCCATGATGACGACACCCAAAAGAGACTTCTAATGCCAACTAGTAGTCAAAGAGAATACCAAAAGTCAAATGGCCAATATGCATGCAAACAAGCTAAAGTGGCTGAGTGCCCTCCCTCGTTAAAGAATATATGTCTCATCCAAGAGGGACCTGAGACTCCCCACTAAATTTTGGAGGTAACAAAATCAGTTATAGGGGCCCTCGTGGGCTTAACAACTAGTCGATCAGATCCCCCCTGGAGAGGTAATCCTCCATAAAGTTTTTGCGTTGTCCAACCCTTATTTGACCCAGGGTACAAGTAGAATAACCCCTACAAGTAACCTATTGAAACATACAATTTTCTTGATTTTAGACTTTAATAATTGTCATTTGAATAAGAATAAAACTTGCCCGAGTCTCACCATTGATAAAGTCTTCTGATTTATCCAATGATCTAAAATTCTTAAAAGTGATGGAGCCACCCTTTCATTAAAAATTCAGATCACTAAAGACAAGCCTTTTAAAATGTCAGGTTTTGGGGTTTCGCGATACTAACATTCAGACATATAAAGAACCCCAAAATCCCCATATACAAAGTCGCGAAATTAGTTTAAAGTTAAACAGAGTTAATTAAATTATTAAGAATAATTAATAGTAATTAAATCTTGTCTTAATTTCACACTTTGGGAATTCTTCCTCAAACGACAACTTAAAATCTCGATATACAAAGTTACCAAACCCTTATTTAATTGCGATTAATTAACAAAAGTTAAACATGATTAATATAAATTAATCAGTCGAAATTTCACGATCTAGGGATCGTTAAATCAAATTGAATCAAAGACAATTAATCTTTTCGCATTTTGGAAATCACGGGTTTACCACTCATTAAACCCAAAAAGCCTTGAAACCTTAGGTCCCAAAAGTATTAAGTTCTTAAGAATGATTAATTTAACCTTTAAACAAAAATTAACGATGTAAATTGGTTTGTTCGCACATTCGCGTTTCGGGATATATTAATGTTATTACATCCAAAACTCTCGGTCACAAATCGTCGATATTTGGTAATATTTATTATGGATCAACGGAAATAATTTATAGCGTAAGGTGTGTATCTCTAAATGTACCCTCCTCATTAAAACAAATAAATTTGTCAGCCATAAAAGCACACTCGAATTAATGCAAACTGAGAGCGAATAAAAGTTTGTTATTTCAAATTTCATTCTTACTTTCAGCAAAGTAGTAAGTTTTACCCAAGGAAAGATTACACATTCTCCTCTGTAATAGGTATTCACGTTTTATTTCTGGCATCATGGCACCCAAGAAAACATTGAAGAAGAATGATGAGGCCGATGAAGGCTCAAATCCGAACTCAGACGTCTTGTCTGATACCACACCACATGATGTAGATTCAATTAGGTCAAGGATGCAGATTTTTGAAATTTTAGAGTGCGAAGTCATATATTGCCCAGATGATTCTGGAGATTAAACCACTGATAAGCTCATAACTAAACTCGGAGTTATAGCAGAGTCTGAACTTCATAAAATAGCTACACGGTCGAAACTCATGCCATACAATGACATGATAAGCTGGGCTCTGGAGAACACCGATGTGTAGACCAGGAGAATCATAAATCACCAAAAGGACGTCGTCGGCTCTTTAAGGCCGGAACAAATCCAATTAATGTGCAATTTATCCCCTGATTCTAAATATATTTATGATGATGCATCTGTAGTGTATTTTCAACAAAAGAATGTGCAGAATGTGACCAAACCTACCCAGATATAGTTAAAACATGGTGGGGAATCCCAACGAAATTTAGAGTTGATTCTCATTATATTTATTCCACCACATCATTAAATGAATATATGATCTATGTAGCCATGATTCTATGTATAATATTCAAAAGGAAAATCCCTACTCATATCCCGGTGGAATGGGTATCAATCATGCATGAGGTAGCCGAGGGTTTCACTTTCGACTGGGCTAAGATTTTGTCAGATAACCTAACCAAGGAAATTATTGAGTATCACATGGAAAATTCAAAAGGCCAAACTGCCCCTTTTTATATGTCTGTGCATGTCATGGATGCCATCTGTTACATGACTCCATTTCCATTGATGAATTGGAGCTGGAATCCAACCTGTGCAGAACCTATCCATTTTTACCATTCTAAACTATGGGAGGAAAAGGCCAAAGATTTATTTTAGGAAATATGTCATAATGTAGTGATTTATGTTCATCAAACATTATATGGTTATCCACCCCCTCGTATTTCAGAGAAAATTATGGGAAACCTTAAAATAGTTGCAGATTGGTTTATTGAATAAAATGTCTCTTATATCAGGGTTTTCAGGTGCTCAATTTCCCCTCATACTCTTCAAAAGTTTATATGCCTCACAGACTAGTGTGCACAAAAGTGTCTTACCAAATGGTAACATGAGGCATTGGAAAAGAGCTTAAAGAAGCTCAGAAGAAATTTTGGCCAGTTTTTTCTCTACAGATCAGATGGTTTTCATTGTTTAATTCTGGCCATTCCAAGGTAGAGGCTGTAGCTTTAGAGGATGTCAAACTTGTAGACATCGAATTCAGAAGGCATGATCCATATCAATTTGTGGGAAATCACTTAGCTCAATGAAATATGAAAACATATGAGCATGAAGACTCCCCCTATGCTGATATATTCAAGGGAATCAAATCTTATGAGGTGGTATAAGACAGAGTCCAAACGTTACCCCCTGACCAATAGGCTAGTTTTTTCACTTTCCAAAGACATAGACGAAGTGGTTTTCCCAAGATACTATAGGGAGAATCAATAATCACTCCTTTTTGGCCCTTGGTTTTGGAAGGAATTGAAGATCAAGGAAGAAAAGGTGAAATACGAATTACGCAGAAGACATAGTGACTGTTACTGAGTCGAAGTGAGCAAAAGAGCAGAAAAGATGGAGCGAAGCCCGAGAAATAAAGATGTTGGAAGAGGAGACCAAGGATGACAAGTCAGAAAGGAAGAAGGATTGTAGACAACTCGACAAGTGGAAAAATCCATTGTTATATGCTTTGGAGCACCACGCGAGAAGGAAGGAAAGATAGGCGGGGGAAGCACTGAAAATGCAAGTCAAGTTGACCTAGGGTTTTGGATACCTAGGTTTCGGACTAAGGATATCGGTGAGCTATTGTAATGTATAAATAAAGGTCAAGATGACCTGGGTTGGGTTGTTGTTGTTGTTGTTGTCATCATTACTATTGATCGATCTAGTTGTTATTGTTGGCTGTTGTGAGATATTATTGTTGAGAGAGAGAGTGAGAAGTGTTGAGTGTGAGATCCTTCTGGTATTGTAAGATCTTCAGCTAGGTGCAAAGATCAACCCTATAGCTGGGTGCGCAGGGAGGGGAGAGAAAGAGAGGAGAAGAAAGAGGGTTTGCTAGCTAAAAGTGCAGACAAGAATTGTATGTTTCGTCTTAATATATTATAAAGCACAGTTTTGTGGACGTAGCCCTAGAAAGGGGGTGAACCACGTATATTTGGTGTTGTGTGTGATTGGTATTGTGTCTCTTTCCTTGATATACTATGATTACTTTATTATGTTAGATCTGATAAGTAGATGTGCAGAATAGATCTAAGTTGATAGGTGATATATGCATGTTGTGTTGTTCTTGTACTAGATCCACTTAATATTCCCCTTGGTTGTAGACATCCCTGTCTTGCAACCCTCTCATAACTACTTCGGGTGAGACTACATCTGCTTCATAGGTGTTGCTGAAAGGGCCAGTAGTTAGGGCTTGTTGGTGCACTCTTGGAGCTGAACCTTGGGTCTGCCCCTATGCCAACAAATGGTTTCGTTGTCAGGATAGGAATCTTCATGAGGGAATGTCAAGGTGGTTTCCATCGAAGACATAGAATCAAAAGTGGATGGAGGATCAAGAAAAGGACTTCACTAAAGTCCAGTACAAGAACCCTAATCTTAGTACAGAGGATTGGTTGGAGAAATATATCTTCACTGATATACACAAAATTTTCTTTGGGGGAATCCATCAAGAGCTGTATCAGTGGCTAGCTAGATTAGTAGATACC
>JASDQU010739250.1:223800-234523 GCA_032191745.1 Picea mariana | reverse complement strand
TAATAAATCAATTGCAAGCTTGGATAACCACAATCGAGGGCACAATAATTGATATTTCTTCCTTCAAGAAACAAGCATCAAAGGTAAATGAGAAGTTGCAGATTGTCCAGCAGAATTTGTATGAAAGTTTGGATGCCATCCAAAAACATTATCAAGTAATCAATAATTGTTTGCAAATTATTGATCACAAAGAGAAGGAATATTCTATGGCCATATCCAAATTTGAAGAATTTATAGTCTGGAGTCAAAATCTCAATGTACCAGGACTTGCCCCTTTTTCAGAATTTGAGCAGACAAAAGGAGAAATGGCTTTAAAGACCTAGGAGAACAATATTGAAGAAAATAAAAGGTTAGCTAAAGAGGCAAAAGGTTATTTTCTTGATGCCCTTTTAGTTATAGATCTGGAAATGGTAGAAATTGATGTCAGTAGTATTCATGCGACACTAGGGCAAGTCGATATTGAAAATAATAGAGAAAATATAAAGAAAAATAGACAAAGGGTACACAATGCTATACTACAGGTAAATCGTGTTGAATTACAAATATTAAATGATCTTATGGTGAAACCAAGTTTACAACATCAGATCACTCAATAGGAAGTAGTTCAAATTCAAAGAAATCTACCACTAGTGCATAAAAAGGMTTTTTTGTTTGAATTAAATGMAAATATTGAAACCTCCAAGTTTGTTATTKCATTATTGGATCTGCATGCACAATTCAAGGATGAGAAAAATCTAAGTGAATCCACGAGCAAATAGAGGATGAATGAATTGCCTGCAAGACAAATAAATCTCAGTAGATGTTCAATATCTTTGTAATATCTTTTTAGTTTAGATCGTATTCTATTTTGAGAGCTAAGAATGTGGAAATTCTAACCACTTTTGGTTAAGACAATTTTTGTATAAATAAACGGATTAAATATGTATTTGAGGCTTCTTCTGGCCGAATGTAAAAGAGAACCTTCTTAATACCAATTTCAAATAGAAGACATAGATTCTACAATTCATTTCATTGAGTTATGTGCTTTCTATGTATTGCATTTCCATAACCTCATTTTCTTCACTCTATGGATCTTAAAGATTGAAAGACTACAATTTAGTAATACATCTACTGTGGTCCATATAATTGGAAGTTTGTTCAGCCACAAATCTTCCTCTATTATTACTGTGAATAAAAAAATACTTGTATATGTGTGGATCTCCTCATTTCAATTCATATTTTAAGACTCATCCTTCATGATTCTTCTATTGCATATAAGGTAAGATTTATCAGTATTGGATACCTTACTTTATTTTGACAATTTTGTTAATCAATTATACTATTCATATACTCAATATTTATAAAAAACTAAAAGAAAGAGATATTTCCTTTGTGTTTTCTAATCATTAAATTTATTTGAAGTTTCATCTTAAAACTGAAGGTAGAAAAGTATTATAAAAACAAATCTGTTAAATTTTGGATGCCTGGCATTATTTTGTGAGCCTGGAGTAAATCTCAGGAACAATATCCCCCTTGCAGAGGCACAAGGTTAGAATATTCGATAACCACTTGCTCTCCCTTTTGAGGAGGAAAGGGATTAATAAGGATAAATATTTTCTATTGGGTATCCCGTGGCATTAATAGTCTTTGAGCCTTGTCAAGATTAGGGCATTGATGAGTCAAGTGGTCTTCCTTACAAATATTTCAAGGAAATTTAACTTTATTTTTCTTGTTTTTACCCTTTCCAGTGTTATTATTATCATTGTGCATTATAGTCCCTTTATTATAATTTTTTTTCTTTCCTTTTCTCATTCCCTCAAGTTTCGAGTTTCCCTTCGCCTTAGAGGTTTGAAACAAGAGGACATCAAAGGATGGTGAAATGCATAAGGAATTCATAGTGTTTTACACAAGTACATGTGCATTCAAATATAAGTACATTTGTACCATTTGATTAATCACTTGATAAGTCATGAAATTTGCTACAAAACCATTCATGCCATTGGAATAAAGTTCTGGTTTTGTCTTAGTAGTGTTTGTTTCATCTCTTGGTGCATATGAGAAAATCTCATATAAAATCCTAGATTGTGAATAAATCAAATATACTTTCTTAGATTTCATTATAACCTCTTACTTGGTTAATTATCTTGATAGGGTGTTGGCACAGGGGCAAACCCAGGGTTCAGTTCTAATAGCGCACCAACAAGCCCTAACTATTGGCCCTTTTGGAAACACCTACAAAGCAGATGTAGTCTCACCCGAAGTAGCAATAGGGGGTTGCAGGACACAGGTGCCTACAACCAAAGGAAATGCAAGTGGAATCAAGGCAATCACATAAGGAGATTAGACTATTCTTTCCAAACATAAGCCTACTTCACACAGAGATATATCAGATCTAACATACTAATAATTCATTGTCAGAGTAATAGTGTAAATGTCACGATGTCAACCATACACAACAACAGGATATACTTGGTTCACCCTCTCCCTAGGGCTACGTCCACAGAACTGTGCTTTATAATATTATAGGTGAAAGCTTACAGTTCTAGCTGTGCTCTTAGCTTGTAGATCTCTCTCTCTCTCTTCTCTCTTCTCTCTATCTCCCTTCCCTGCGCACCCAGCTGCAGAGTTGATCTTCGCACCCAGCTGAAGATCTTACAAAACAGACTTCTCTCACCACACAATACTCCTCTCTCAGCAATAACAAAAATCACTCATCATCACGTAATCAAACTAACGACGACCCCATCCCAGGTCCTCTCAACCTTTATTTATACATTACAACAGCTCACTGATAGCCTTAGGCCAAAAACTAGGTGTCAAAACCCTAGATGCCAAAACCCTAGGTGTCTAAAAACCTAGGTCAACTTGAACCACTTTTTCAGGCTTCGCCAACCTGTATTTCCTTGTTTCCCATGAGGTTCTCCAAAGCATCTACCGATGAATTTTTCCCGCTTTCTGAGTTTTCCATGATCTGTATTCCTTGCTAATCTGTCTTCCTTAATCTCCTTGTCCAACAACTTACTTTATTTTACTTCGCTCCATCTTTTCTTCTCTTTTGCTCACTCCGACCCAATATCAGTCACTGTGTCTTCTGCGCAATTCGCATTTCACCTTTTCTCCCTTAATATTCTCTTACTTCCAGAACCAAGGGCCAACAAGCCCCCAACACTCACATGTGACTCGTCCTGAGGCACTCTTATCTGAACCTTATGATTTTCTTCAGTTGCAGACTGTGCATCATAGTCTGTGCTTTCTGCTATGTTTCTCCCCACTATGTGCAGACTATCTTTTCTGTGTCTGGTACCCAGTTTCAATTACACCTAGTACCTAGATCCTTATCCTTTTGTTTTTACCGAGAGCTGCGAGGCAACTGGTTGTCATAGTACAGTTTCAACCGGCTCCCATTCACCAATCCTTCCTTCCATTCTCCATTCAAAGTATTCAACTGCGCAACTCCTCCTTCCATGACATAGGAAACCTCATACGAACCCATCCAATGTGTTCTAAACTTCCATGGATGCTTCATGAACTTGCTATCATATACCAATACTAGATATCCTTGCTTAAATGATTTATTCTTGATATTCCTGTCATGATAGGCCTTTTCTCGTTCCTTCTGAACTTGTTGATGGAATCCTGAAATAAATCTATCTTCCTCTAGTTCAACCAACTACGCGAGCCTCTCTTGAACAACGCCAATGTCATCCATATATGTAAAGGCTACGATTCTTAAGATAGGAACTAAATATTCCATGGGTACAACTACTTCTAGGCCATAAACCAACTTAAAGGGGGTCTGCATTGTCAGCTTCTTGCAAGTGGTTCTATAGGCCCATAATACTGTTGGTACTCTCAAATCCCAGTCGTCTTTGTTTACACTACAAATCTTCGTCAGCATTGTCTCCAATATCTCGTTGAAATCTTCGACCGTCTGGTTCGCTTGTGGGTGGTAAGGAGTGCTCTTCTGGTGGTGAACTTAAAATTCCTGAGTCAAGGATTCAATCGTCTTATTAATAAAAGGTGTACCTTTATTACTCATGAGGATCTTTGGGAATCCAAACCTGGTTATGATATCATCAAATATGAAACATGCAGCTATAATTGCATTATAGTCCTTAATTTCTCTTGCTTTTGCCCATCTGGTCAAATATTATGTCTTCATGATGATGTATCTGGCTCCTGTGCACTTACTTGGTGGGTTTATAGGTCCCACGAAGTCAATGTCCCATTTATCAAATTCTTGTAAGGTTAGATGGGGTGTTGATGGCATGTCATCTCTTCTGGATGGTTTCTCAACTCTTTGGCATACATCGCAGGCTCTATAGTAGTCTTTATCATCTCTGTGTAAAGTAGGCCACCAGAAGCTAGCTCTAAGAACCTTCTGCGTTGTTTATTTTCCTGCGTAGTGTATTCCTGTGATGCCTTCATGAGCTTTTGCTAAAATCAATGGTCATTCTGCTTCCATGACACATCTACTCAAGATCTCATCAAGTCCCATTTTGTATAGTTGTCCAGCTACAAGTGAAAATTTTGCAGCGGGCACTACCAATTATTTCTTCTGGGTGATTGTGTATTCACTAGGTGCCATTCCTGTTGACAGAAACTGGACTATCTCGATGAAATGATCATCAACCTTTCTAATGGCCAGCATTTGTGCATCCGACAATGTATCCTCCAAACTAGTAGGTTCCTCTCCATGTTCCAACCTCGACAAGTGGTCAGGTCCTTTGTTCATTATCCCTGGCTTAACCACGATCTCAAAATCATATTCCTAAAATGGCAGAAGCCATATGCATATTCTTCCCCCCAACACTGGCTTGTTGACTAGGTATTTCAACATAGAGTGATCAATGAACATTTTAAAGTGTCCTCCCAACAAGTAGTGGCGAAACTTCTGCAGCGCATACACCATGGCTAACCCTTCTCTCTCAGTGGTGGTGTAATTTATCTCAGTTGTTGATAGCTTCCTGCTCACAAAGGATAACGAGTGGTCAATGTCTCCAACTCTTGGTTGTGCTAACATAGCTCCTAATGCAATAGAGGATGCATCAACATGTACGTGAAATTCCTTGCTCCAATCTGGGAAAACTAGAATAGGCGCAGTAACCATTTTATGTTTCAGTGTGTCAAAGCTATGTTGGCATTCTTCTATCCATTGATACTGATAGTCTTTATTCAAAATATTATCCATGGGTGTTGTGATATGTGCATAGCCTTTAATGAACTTCCTGTAGTATCCAATATGTCCTAGCGCAGTGCGCAACTGTTTGAATGAAGTAGGAGGGGGTAAATCAACTATAATGGCAATCTTAGATGGGTCTACCAGCAATCCCTGCTTACACACAATATGGCCTAGTAGCGCTCCAAAGGGTGAAAATAAGATGCACTTCCTCAGGTTCAGGGCAATCTGACATTGCCTACACTTATCCAACATTAGTCTTAAACATTCAATATGATTTTGCAATAAGCTAAAAATAGTCCAATCATCAAAAGATGCTTCCATAAATTTATGTAAAAACTCCTTGAATGCTTCAACCACCACCCCAGAAAATATGGTTGGAACATTATTCAACCCAAACAACATCACTATATACTGGTAGGATCCCCATTCTATTGCAAATGTGGTCTTATGACGATATTCTTTGGCAATCCTAATCTGATGGTATCCTGAGAATCCTTCTGTAAAGGAGTAGACCTCCTGTTCTGCCACATTGTCTAACACTTCGTCAGTAAATGGTGTAGGGAATGGATCATGTAGACATGCATCATTCATATTTCTGAGATCTACACAGATTCTGATCTCTCCGGTCTTCTTATCCTATACCACCATAGGGCTAATCCATTTTGACTCTTCAACAGGTTCTATGATTCCTGCTTCCAACATTTTGTCTAGTTCAATCTTCACTTTCTCCTTATATTTAGGGTTCAATCTATAAGGTCTTTGTTTAATTGGTCGTGCATATGGTTTCAAGGGGATCTTCATCCCTCCCATGGGTCCTTTAATTCCCTTCATATCAGTGAACTTGGTTGGAAACAAGTTCTCATATTCATGCAGTAACTCTGTGATCTTATCAATAGTGGCATCATCCTAGTAATCTCCAATATTAGCAATCTTAGATGTTTTCTCTGTTCCAATATTAAATTTCTTGATTTTGATTGGTTTTCCAATAAAAGGTAGTTCAACTCCTGGTCCTTCTATGTTTCATTGTCCTTCTGTTTCTACGATGTTCACCTTTCTAGGATCATCATCTTCATCGGCATTGATATTGTAACAGCCTTTCAATTTCTGAAGAGGTGCAGTCCATTCATCCTCTTCTTGCTCCCCAAGGAGGCTAGGTGCCTCCTCAAATAATTTTTGTCTTACAACCTATAAAGCTTGATCTACCATAGGGTACCGAATTTCAAACAAGAATGTAGCTATGAAGTTATGTGTCATACCTTGCCAATCTGCAATGGTGAGGCACAATTCTGCTTCAAGGTACCAGTTGATAGGCGTTGTGTCTAGAGTATTGATGAATTTATGCACCCATTGTTCTTAAGGAATTCATCTCCAGGCCTCCTCACAATCTCGCATGTGGTCTTTTGGACATATTTGACCTATGTACCTAACTTCACATCCTTCAACTTGTTCTAAAAATCGTGATGTCATCAAAGTGAGAAATTGTATCCAGTTTGTGATGTTCCTTTTATGTGTTCCCCACCATCTTGTTGGAGTATCTTTCAAAGCCTCTTCTAGTGCCAACAGTCTCTATTGTACTGGTATAGTTTCTTCAAATTCCAATAATAAAGTTTCTAACTGATTCAAACCATCAAATGTGGGTAAATTACTTACTATTGTGTCGATCCAACAAACTTCTTTGGTCAATCTAGCACATCATCGTGCAGAAACTTCATACATCTTGTTCTAACAATTCTCTATTGCTTCTTCTGAGTCTAATGAGAATGCATTGTCACTTCACCAGCTTAAATTCCCATATGTTGTAGGATTAATGTAATCCTGTTGTCTTGCGGTCAATTTGTATATATTCTCTATCTCATATGCACGATCCTCTTCTCTGATGGGCTCTGTGTATCTGGGACATTCATCAGGGTCCAAAGGTGCGATGACCCTAAAGCCATCTCCTTCAAACGTAATTCTTCTTTTCTTCAAGTCAACAACAGTAGAATTGTTGAAAGCCCAATCAATTCCTAACAGCATGGGATAAGGACATCTATCATCGTCTATCTCAATCACCTCGAAGTCCACAAATGTTCTGACCCCATCAATATCCACAGGGACATGTTCTAGTCTTTTGAAGGGGCTCACAGCCTGTTGATTGGCCATCCAAATCCTGATGGGGGAATATATCAACTTAGGTTTTCCCATCAGTTCCCAGGTCTGCTTCATCATAACATTGACCTCCGATCCTAAGTCGAGGACCAAATAATCTATATCATATTCTCCAATTTGAGTGTTAAGGTGCAGTTCCTTATTTGTTCTTCTCTTTTTGGATAGTTGATGTACTGCTTTATTCAGTAGAGAATATACCTTTCCTAGCTCGTACTGTCTGATCAAGTTTTGGATCTCTTGTACAATGCTCTCATCCTTTATCAAATTAATACAAGTGCATAAAAATTCCACGAGTCTTCTTACCTCTTTTCCTTCTCTAGGCGAAGAAGAATGATCAAAGGCCAGGGGAATTCCACATTCTCTCACTTCTGGTTGTGCCTTTAATGAAGAATCTTGATCTCTTGTAAACTCTTTTCTTACCTCTTCAAATGTCTTCTTTTCTCTCTTTGGATCAAACTCTTGTATCTTCTCCGCAGCTTTTCTAACTCCTGATTGTTCTGTAATCTTCCTTGGAGTCACCCTGTCTTCTCTTTTGGAAGTGCCTCCTCTAGTGATAGCAGTGACTTTGGGATCTGCTCCATGAGGTTCTGTTGTGATTAGTTGTACTTTTTGGTTTCCCCCTCATCTTTCCTAAAGTTTGTCTAACAGCATAGGAAAATCTTCTATGACATGTTCAAATGAGTTGCAGTAACTACAAGTGGTACAAGGGTTTTGATAGTCCCTTGCAAAATGAACTGGTTGTGTGTAGTTATAACAAATGATCTGACCTCTACCTCGACCCATACCTCCTCCTCGTCCTCTTCCTCTGAATCCACCACAAGGGTTGAAGTTTCCTCTTCCAGGGGAATTATATTGTGTAGTGTTCCCTTCTTGTTGTACTTCACCTTGAATTTTGTATATATCCCTTGACCTTTCATGCATGAGGTCATAGGCCCTACAATCCCTATCATCATTCCCTACCAACTTATAGAACGTGCAATACAAATTTGTGGGTGTCTGGACATATTTTTTCTTGTAATAACATTCACCAAGTCGATGTCTATTTCTACATACCTCGCACCAAGGTAGGGTAACTTGCTTCAAAGGGCTTGGAGATCCAGAAGCCAAGTATTCATGAAATAGGGGACAATGCTCCTTGTCATGGCCTTCTAACTTGCATCTGATACACCATATGTCTTCTCTTTTATATTTTCCCTTGTTTTTTTTCATATCCTCAACATGTTGTGATAAGCTAGTTAGATGACTCAAAATTTGACTCATACCTGAGTTGGATTCTCCCATAGGGGCTTATTCTAGCTTCATGGAAATCTCCAATGATCTAAAAATGAAGAAGACTTGTATTCTTGAAAATATTTGCAAGATTTAATTTATGTGTTAAAGTGAAAATGGATCAATTTTGAGACACAAATTTTATAGAAATTACTCATTCAAGATGCATATAACTGCAACAATAAACAGTGAACAGAAAAAACATAACACAACAAATGATAAAGGAGTTTTCCTCTCTTGGGCTACATCTCCTAATCCAGCTTCCAATGGATCATTTGTATTATTTGCTCAAAGTGCTCAAATATGTGCTTTACAATGCTCAAAATTCCAAATAGATGGCTCCAATGGCTCCAAAACATCTAAAAACCCCTAGCTAGGCTTTTTCAGCACCTCGTTTGGCCAAAAATTGAAGAAGATAGGCTTCCTAGAAGTTCCCCTTCAAGCTTGTTGTCTCTGGATCACCAAAATGCACCCTTGTTGGCTCAACCTAGCCCCCACGCGCTTTTATGTGGAAAAATTGAGCACCAGGTGCAACCACACAATCGATACAAACTATCGAACGGTTACACATCAACCCTTAACCACCAAGGCCCGTGGGCACATGGCCACCACATGACCACGCGCAATACAAACAGGGCTAAGGTTTAAACCATATATATAACCGTAGGATTAAACCGCGTGCATCCACAATGGTCACATGTTATATGTATAACCGCGCACATACCATAACGGTTACACAACACATATATATAACCGTGGGTTTAACCGCCCATAGCATTGGTCGTATGCAATACATATATAATTGTGGGCCGGGGCTTAGCCCTGGCCCGGTCCGCGCCCCAATTCACATATTTTCAAACTCAAATATAATCAAATGCATACATATGTTAAGTAACACATCTGGGTGCACCGGTTGGGCGGCCCTTCCCAAGGCTTTACCCTGCCCGGAGGTCACGGGGTCGACTTAGGCCAACAGCATAACTTTTAAACCAATACATAGGTGACACGTGGCGGCCATTGATTGGGCCAAGCGTCGCTATCCCATTCGCTTCAAACAATCCATGTCACATGCCAACTGTCCACAAAACTACCTACCACGTGTCGTACGACCTGCCATGTCAGCATCCGTACGGACTGTACAGTCAGCATCCCGTTTTTTGCCTGTTTGTCGTTTTGAAAAGAACGTGATATCTCTCTCCCATGATGTCCGTTTGAACCCAACTAAGTTGCGTTGGGTTCATAACGATGAGGCCTACACTCCTGTTCGATTTGAAGTGATTCCGAGCACTTTGAATTTTGAGCAAAATTTGATCCCCTGGATCACACCTCCCCATTGAAAAGCTTTTGGACCTCCAAAAGACTATTTTCAGTCTATCTAAAGATGAGGGTATAGTTCCCTCACCTTTCCAACCTCAATCCACTTGGCTTTGCTTGGATTTGTACCTTTAAGACCAACTCGAAGATACTCCACATTTCCTCATTTTGAAGTTCTCATTCTCCTGTCAAGGATTGTGTCTTCATGCAGTTCTGTAAGATATTCTGGCGAAAATCATCTATAGAAGGAATTTGAACATGCTCTCCTTGATCATCAATCAAAGGAGGCTCATACAATTTCAAATTCTCAACATTAACAACTGCATACATTTTCATATAAGGAGGCAAATCGAAACGGAAGGCATTGTTACCAATCTTGTCGATAATCTTTAAAGGACCATATCGAATTGGTTTCAATTTTTTACCTTCTCCTGTAAGCCTCTCCTTACTAATGTAAAGCCAAACTTCATCTCCAACTTGGAAACTGTGATCAACACGATGCTTGTCATGTCTCGTCTTGTACTTGGCTTGACTCTTTTCCAACTGCTCTTGCACCATTTGATGTATCGACTGAATTTGTTCAATGAACTTTTCGGCCCTATCAATGTCATATTGACCATCAATAGCAATATCCTTCCCAAAGATAAAATCTAAAGGATATTTGGGCAAATAGCCAAAACATGCTTCAAATGGCGAGGTTTGAGTGGAAGAGTGCTTAGCTCGATTGTAAGCATGTTGAATGTAGTGTAAATGCTCATCCCAAAGTTTAGGATGCTTGCTGCAATAACCACGAAGAAGATGCACCACTGTTCTATTTACCACTTTTGTCTG
>JASDQU010739250.1:208839-219652 GCA_032191745.1 Picea mariana | reverse complement strand
TAGAAATTACTCATTCAAGATGCATATAACTACAAAAATAAACAGTGAACAGAAAACACATAACACAGCAAATGATAAAGGAGTTCACCCCTCTCTTGGGCTACATCTCCTGGTCCAGCTTCCAATGGATCATTTGTATTATTTGCTCAAAGTGCTCAAATATGTGCTTTCCAATGCTCAAAATGCCAAATAGATGGCTCCAATGGCTCCAGAACGTCTAAAAACCCCTAGCTGGGCTTTTTTGGCACCTCGTTTGGCCAAAAATTGAAGAAGATAGGCATCCTAGAAGTTCCCCTTCAAGCTTGTTGTCTCTGGATCGCCAAAATGCACCCTTGTTGGCTCAACCTAGCCCCCACGTGCTTTTATGTGGAAAAAATCAGCACTGGGCACAACTGCACAACCGGTACAAACTGTCGAATGGTTACGCGCCAACCCTTAACCACCAAGGCCCGTGGGCACATGGCCACCACATGACCGCACACAATACAAACAGGGCTAAGGTTTAAACCATATATATAACCGTAGGATTAAACCACGTGCATCCACAATGGTCACATGTTATATGTATAACCGCGTGCATACCATAACGGTTACACAACACATATATATAACCGTGGGTTTAACCGCCCATAGCATTGGTCGTATGCAATACATATATAACCGTGGGCCGGGGCTTAGCCCCGGCCCGGTCCGCACCCCAATTCACATATTTTCAAACTCAAATATAATCAAACGCATACATATGTTAAGTAACACATGTGGGCGCGCTGGTTGGGTGGCCCTTCCCAAGGCTTTACCCTGCCCGGAGGTCATGGGGTCGACTCCGGCCAATAGCAAAACTTTTAAACCAATACATAGGTGACACGTGGTGGCCATTGATTGGGCCACGTGTCACTATCCCATTCACTGCAAACAAGCCATGTCACATGCCAACTGTCCACACAACTACCTTCCATGTGTCGTACGGCCTGCCATGTTAGCATCCATACGGATTGTACGGACTGTACAGTCAACATCCCTTTTTTTGCCTGTTTGTCATTTTGAATAGAACGTGATATCTCTCGCTCCTGACGTCTGTTTGAACCCAAATGAGTTGCGTTGGGTTCGTAACGACAAGGCCTACATTCCCATTCGATTTGAAGAAATTCCGAGCACTTTGAATTTTGAGCAAAATTTGATCCCCTGGATCATTCAGTGCCTCAGCCTACGAAGTGATCTTTTGTTGCATCAGAGGGACTCTAATGTGTGGTAAAAGGGAGGCAATGAACCATTCCTTGTTCTTCTCATCTAGGATATGAAAAGTTAGCTGACCCGTTAAGGTTTTAAACCTCTGATCAAACTCCCAAATAGGTTCAACTATTCTCTGCTTGATTTCTGTCAACTCTGTAATGCATTGTGACTCGGACTTGGATTTATTGAATTCTGCAACCAACGCATTCTTGACCTCATTTTAGGTTGTGAAATTCCTTTGACAAGTTTCATGTACCAACTCAATGCGCGGTCTCTCAAGGTAGTACTAAACTGAGCTCGTTTAACAGCTTCATCAGTGACATTCTTAATACTCCATACAACTTCACATAGAAACCAGTGTTGATCAGTATATTCAGATCCATCTCCTCTAAAGGTGGGTAACCTCATCTCATCTACCATAGATATTCCCAGGTTTCCTGACTGAGTGTGTGTTGAACCACTTAAACCAGTGCTATGAGTGCTCTGATAACTTAGGTTACTCTAGTTACTTAATGTTGCTGAAACAATAGGAGGCGTAATAGTATTTACTTCAACAGTCTGCTCAGTTCCTAAAGTTTCTGACTCTTCTCGGTGAGGTTATTTAGTTTTCTCTTCCTCTACCCTAGTAGACTCTGAATGTTCCTCGTTCAACAACTCTTCTTCTTCTCCACTGTAGAACCCTTCTTCTTATGTTGGTTCGTGACTCTGCTCTAAAAGTTCACCAGAGGAAATTCTCTGAAGGTCCTCCCACTGCGTGTGTGTCCGATATTTGTGTTGTTGTCACTATCTGAATTCTTGAACGTTATCTTTTTCAGTCTAACCCACTAATGCATCTTCAAGATGTTCTTCTCATGCAATAGCATCTTGATCTTCAATTTCAAGAAGTGTAAAAATTTTCCTCTAGGTACTTTAAAGAAATATCTCTCTGCTTGGCTATATGATTCTACCCTATCAATAGAAAACTTTGTTATATACCCTCCAATGGTACTATCAAACTAGTGATCTACTGCTCTTGACATGGGGTTATCAACTCTTTTTACCTTCTTGATCAACGTCGAATTCCAAACCACAGACGGTCTAGGATCTGATATGAAACTAGGTGTCTGCTAATCTGGCCAGCCACTCGAATAACTCCTTATGAATTCCTCCAAAGAAAATCTCGTGTATATCATTGAAGACATACCTTCCCAACCAGTCTTCTATGCTAGTATTAGGGTTATTATTCTAAGCTTCTGTGAATTCCTTTTCTTGTTATTATATCCACTTTTGAATCTCGGTCCTGTCAATGGAACCATTTGTTGGCACAGGGGCAGACCCAGTGTTCAATTCTAATAGCGCACCAACAAGCCCTAACTACTATCCCTTTCATCAACACCTATGAAGCAGATGCAGTCTCACCCGAAGTAGAAATAGGGGGTTGCAGGACACAGGTGTCTACAACCAGAGGAAATGCAAGTGGAATCAAGGAAATCACACAAGGATATCAAAATATTCTTTCCGAACATAAACCTACCTCACACAGAGATATATCAAATCTAAAATACTAATAATGCATCGTCAAAGTAACAACGTAAAGATCACAACGTCAACCATACACAACAACAGAATATACGTGGTTCACCGTCTCCCTAGGGCTACATCCACAGAACTGTGATTTATAATATATTAGGTGAAAGCTTACAGTTCTATCTACGTTGTTAGCTTGTAGATCTCTCTCTTTCTCTCTTGTTTATATATCCCTTCCCTACACACCTAGCTGTAGGGTTGATCTTCGCACCCAGCTAAAGATCTTACAACACAGACTTCTCTCACCACACAATACTCCTCTCTCATCAATAACAACAATCACTCATCATCACATAATCAAACTAACGACGACCCCATCCCAGGTCCTCTCGACCTTTATTTATACATTACAACAACTCACCGACAGACTTAGGTCGAAACCTAGGTGTCAAAACCCTAGATGCCAAAACCCTAGATGTCTAAAACCCTAGGTCAACTTGACCCACTTTTTCGGGCTTCGCCAACCTATCTTTCCTTATTTCCCACGAGGTTCTCCAAAGCATCTACTGGTGGATTTTTCTCTCTTTCTGAGTTGTCCACGATCCATCTTCCTTGGTCTCCTCTTCCAACAACTTACTTTCTTTTACTTCACTCCATCTTTTCTTATTTTTTGCTCACTTCGACCCAGTATCAGTCACAGTTTATTCCACATAGTTTTCATTTCTCCTTTTCTCCCTTAATCTTCTCTTACTTCCAGAACCAAGGGCCAACATAGGGTGATAAGGCTTTGGCATTGGAGGGCACTAATTATTTCACAAACTAATTATCCAAAAACTAGTTAGGGATATCTACTTTGATCATTTGACATCTCCTCTTCCACTCATGAATGTGATCACATATGTGGGTGGATGTAGTTTTTGAAGTGATATTAAAATATATGTCCTCATGTCATAATATATTGGAAACTAGTTATGCATTAAGAAGGTGATTTCTAAGGAAGAAAAATTATTACGCAACTCAATGTACCACTTCACCACGATCGCTATCAAGATTCACTAGAAAAGTGTCAATCTAATACTGTCATCCATCAAGGATTTTAAGGAACACCAAATATGGAAAGTCATAATGTGATTTGATGGTTTTTCTCCAAATTTCCTTCAATTTGGGAATGTTAGAATGCAACTTGGTTGGGATAGGAGGCAAGTTGGGTTTGTGCTACACTGGGTTGTTAATTAACTTATATAAATATTTCATATTTAAATTTCCAACAATGGAAACTTAGTAGTGGAAATGAATCCAGTGATTCATAGAAAATTAGTTTACATCCATGTTTTCACTCATAAAAATTCCCCCTAGTATGTTTCCACCACTAGGGGGAAATGTTTATTACATTTTATAGCTACTGTGAGGAAGGTAAAATCCACCAAAAGGGTTTCCCATACTAGACACTATTATTCTACTTGTACAGATACTAGAAGGGGGAATAACCCTACTCYTGATCGAGGGTATAGACCCAGGTATGTGTCCATCCCCAAAAAGTAATGTTGAKAACATGGAAATATTTCTCCTTTCCATCATTCCAAAATGTGGTAAATTCATGCTAAAAGGTGGCAAGATTATAGMAAAAGGTGTAAATTTCRTATTTAAAGGTGGAAAATTTGTGCTAAAAGGTGACATCTCAAAAGAGACATGATYGTCACTCTGAGGGATAGAGACAGGGGTGCCACTTCCATTAAATGTTGTTAACATGGTGAAACTAATGCCCCTAATGATAGTGTCTGAGATAGGAGGAGTAGTTCCCCATACACCTATTGTACTATCATTTTTATCCATCTCARACAAGTGATATAGATGATTCTTGTAAAAACAAGGAGMTGTATTTCTAGGAGGGAATTCAGGAAATTTAATTAAAGGAGGTATCTRAGTTTCAACTAAAGACAATTAAATTTGGTGGTAGATGGATTAGGAATATATTCAACCTCAATATTATCCTAAGGGGGAGGGGATCATTCCCCTCCTTGTATAATAATATGGTCATCTAGGCCTCTTAAAATTACCTTAGTCGATAAGTCGTCAAAGTTGGGATCTTCTTCAAAATGTTCTTCCCTTTCAGGGATATTCAAAGTTGTGTGTGTTTCATATTATCACTCACCTAGTGGAGGGTCAGGTCCAACCAATATACACCTAGTAATAGGTGGTTGTGAAATTTCATGGGGGATACCTCTGATCTTCTGAGACTAATGAGGTAGTTGATCACCCACCTTGAACTCAAAGAATCAAAAAAGAAATAATATTCAATACCTAGGCTATATATTGTTAATATTACTGAGCACTCTACTAAATATTTTGTAAAATCAAGTAAGAAGAAAACCACTCTTGCAAGAATTAGTCCAAGGTGGTTAGACATTGAACCCAATCAGTGAAATGCTAAACAAATGGCCTCTCTAAAGTCATCTTGGGATGATTAGGGCCCAATTTTGACTAGTAGAAGTGTGAAAGATAGTTATGATTACCCTCATGCAACAATCACGTCACTACTACATGTGGGTTCAAAATTCAACAAAAACTTCCGACGATAGGGATAAATTCAATCACATCGTCGCAAATTACAATATAATATTAAAATTTTAATATTTTTTATTTTTAATTTTTTTGGGCGTCGCGATGAACATCAGACTTCTAAAGAACATCTATATCTGTTGATATTTCGATAAACCTAAAGGATAGTTCATCGATCTATCAAAGAATCTAGAGGATTCCAACTACTCATTTGAAAATGGTTTAATGGTCACTGAATTCACTGACTTGGTCAACTCTGACATAGTCAACATTCAATGGAAGATCAATGACGGTTAGTGTTTTGACTATTTTTTTGTAGGTGTGACGAGTATAAAAGATTTTTATGCTCATTGTTCATTGTATAATTTATTAGTATTTTTGCTATGTGCTACTTGGATCAAATCCAATTCTTTATCTGTATAGCTATGATTTTGTACTTTGAAGGTTACAAATTTTTAATATTAATTTGTCTCTTTTTTAAATACCCATATTGGATCCCTAACCATTATACCCTCTTTCATTTGGGGACAAATGTTTCCCTAGGAAATAGGTATGAACATGTCGACTCAATTCCATTTAATTACTATACAATTTGTCTTGGTGTAGTTCTCTTTTATTGTTTGATTTTATTATGTGCTTATAGTCAAGATTTGGAACTTATGTGGTAAAAATGTATGGTTTTGATTTGTTGATTAATTGTTAATTATTGTTATAAACCTTTGATAAATATATGACGAAAATGGATTAATTATCTAATACATATGGGGTCAATACAATTCAATGACATTTGTACTATACGAATATATAATTCGTTTATTAATGTACTTACATTGCTTCAGTGGATTTTGTTGTAAATATAGGAAATCCCAATGCCAACACCTGAAGAGAGTCAAACGATTATTACTAGGTTAAGGGATGCATGGGAGGCACATGTTGGTACTAAGGGAAATGGTATTTCCCTTGCAATCAATGCAAGGGCTTGAAAAGAAAAATACTTGTAAGGAAAACAACTGAACGACATTGTTTTATGTATGGTCATTGTGAAGGGGGGCATACATTTCATCCCATAGTAAGTTATTCATTATGTATGCCCTTGTAATGATTCTATTTCTAAAATTTTCTTTTGTTTTAATATTTTTTATATACACTAATGTTATTGATTGTTTGTAATTGTAAAGATAAATCCTCCTAGGTGTTTGTCGCTAGATAAATATCTGCCAAGTAGTTATAGAAATACTATTGTACAATATGTGGAAGACAATATGGATATTTAATATCAATTCAATCCTATGGAAGAATATGACACCAATAATATTGTTGAGTTGGATGATGGGACAAGTAGATTGATCTAGGACATTTTTTCTCCTATCGATGAGGAAAATGATGATACCATTTATGATGTACCTCTCCTTGAGATGACATAACAACCCATTTATGAAGGCTCAAGAACAAATATTCTCTTTTCTATAATGTTGTTGGTGAAATTGAAGGTATTGAATGGTTTGTCAAACACTTGTCTCACATAGATCCTAAGGTACATAATACAATTCGTCACATATTATGCATAAAGGTCGACTTTATTTTCTCTATTTTTAGTGTCAATTAACGTGTAAATTAAGGATGCAATATTTTTTATTACTATTGTTTACATTAACTAGTTTTTTTTATGATGTAGATTGTTAAGTAAATTTTTGGTACCACCGTCAAATAATTTACCTCGCACATACTGATAGATGTGTGTCATTATGAAAGATATTGGAATGGACTATCAAGATATTAATGAATGTACGTATGATCATATTATATATTATAGACAATATGAATCAGAAACAAAATGCCCACAATGTCAAATAAGTAGATATTGAACCAATCAAGTAACAAAAAAGGTGCCTCACAAGGTTCTTTGTCATATTCCGATAATTCCATGTTTGCAACCATTGTTTAGGTGCCAAAGCATTGGATAGTTTATGGATTACCATGCATGGCACATAGGTGAAGATAGTGTTTTTCAAATGCTTACAGATGGTTCTTCATTTAGGAACATCAAAGAACGATGGCAAATTTTTAATGAAGAATCTCATAATGTTAGGCTTTCATTGGCAGTTGACGATGTCAATTCATTTGGTGAGCTAAGGTCTATTTACTCAATGTGCAATACTTTTGTTATAAACAATAACCTTCCTCCTTGGATGTCAATAAAGAGGGATCACACAATGTTGGAAATGATTGTTCTAGGTATTTGTTTACAAAATTGGTTTGAACATTGTATTTCAATTTTCTTATTCATTGCATAATTACTTATTTATATACAAGGTAGTAATTATGTGTACTTTCATGCAATTAGGTAAGTACCAAGTAAAGATATGAATGTATGTATTGAGCCTCTTGTCGATGAGCTACTAAAGTTATGGGTTGGCATCACTATGTACGATATCTCTAGACCAATAGGGAAAAAACAATTTCAATTCCATGGAATACTTACATGGAAAATTCATGATGCCTCGGGGATAACACATTTTTGTGGTATGTAACATACTGATGCACTTTAATAGTATATAATTTTATGAAAATATGATTCATGCTTCTTAAATATCAATTCCTCATTATATAAATAATACTGACATTAATACATATAATCTTGTAGGTCTTCAAACAAAGGGTAAATTTTCATCTCCAGTTTGTGCTCCTAGGATGAAATCACATCATTCAAGAAGTCTAGGAAAGGAGGTATTTAATGAGTATAGAAACTTCCTCCCTAAGAACCATAGGTATCAAACTACAGAAACAAATCTTTCAATTTGAAAGAAGAGACTGGAATAAAACCACGAAGAATGACACCTCACCTATGGAAGTTGGAATATAATAGATTAAACTATCAAGGTAAGCATAAACAACTTTATTTAAGATAGGACAAATTTATTTATGATAATGGTAAATAATAATAATAATAATAATTAATAATTACTAGATGAGGTCCCTTTATGTCGTTATTTGTTTTATTTTCAATATTCCCTTGTTCCTACACATTTTAGTCAAGACATCATGCACACATCATCATAAGAATATATATAAAAAAGAATCCAAAGTAATCATTCCATATCATCATAAATATTTGTATCTCCCAAAAAGCTATAAAGGCATGATATAAGTTTCTCAAAAAATAATTATCATGTCAATTTTCCAAAAATAGATGCCTCGAATGTGAAACTAAAATGACATCATAAAAATAAAAATAAAGTCAGAAATGATATTTTATGTTTGAAGTACACTCTCTATTTCTACTTCCTTCTAAAAATGCTTCGCTGTGATTAATTAAATCTGCATCAACATATTTTCTCTCTTAAACCTTTGACATCTCTAGGGGCATGTCATCAAAGGTAATTTTTCTTACATTATCCTCAAGTTTGGTAGGTAGGGACTTGATGGTGTAAGAGGATGTCTCAGATGAATCAAAACTAACACAAATTGTAGGTTGTTTTCCTTTACTTGGTTATGTCTCAATAAATAAATATTTATAATTCTTTGGAAGTTGAACATAATGTACATGTGAAGCAATACAAGCAATAAGTTGTAGAGGAGGAGGAGGTGGGAGTGGTAGTGACATAGTGGGCCAATGAACTACACCAGAGGAAGGATTAGCAGGCACATTCTCCTAGCCATCATTGGTTGGTGGCACATGAGGTGTCATATGGGGTTGCTCAATAAAATATGTGATGCTTGGGTGAGGCTGAAGAGGACGTATAACTGGTGGTTGAGGTGGTTGGAAGGCAGGGTGGCCAACGAAGTTCAAATAACCAATTTGGACAAGCTAGTTGAAATCCTTGGAATTAACATCAAAATGGATGGAGAACCTCATCCTTTTATTTCTTACTCTTTTCCAAAATGCATTAGGAATTCTACCTCAATTTCCTCTATTTCCTACCAAAGAAATTGTTGCCTCTGTTGAAGAAACTCATCTAAATATTCACCAATGATCAAATTAGTATACACAAGTGATAGTATGTTAATCATCAAATACTACTTTGCCTTTAAATAATTTAATAACGGCTCTAAACTGACCAAGAAATCAAACATGCTAGGGAATATGGAAAGGAATAAGGAAAGTAGGGAAGAACAACATAAACTACCCATTTTATGCTTGTTGTCCATAATTGTATTCAAAATGTAATTTCTTTACCATACTACCATTGATTTTATTGAACATGGGAAATGAATGTAATTGGAACTATAAATGACAAGAAATAATGAAAAAGGGACTTGTATTTTATGGAAAATGTAGTATACAAATGTTCATGATAATACAAATGTTCATAACTTTCAAACAATTATGCTCAGAACTCATCCCTCTTTCAATATGAATAATATCGCATAACAATGTGCTTTATAAATAATTGTCTATTGTTTTTTATGCATGTCAAAATATCCTATGATTCATTCAAATAACAAAAAAAATTCATATCAATCCCATATTCATCAATCAACCACCATGTATCTTCTTTGAAATATTTGTTATTTATACAATAGGGGTAGAAACTACTTGGAATCAAATGGAACATGATTTGGGACTTTCAGGAATAATATATGAAAAATGATATGTTATGTGAGGGTTTGGTCTTGTTATATAAAAGAGAAATAGTAACCTGAAGTTTATATGCCTAACTTTGTCACTTATTTATTGTGAAAACTCTCATCTTATGTCACTATCCTTGAATGCTCCATAACAATATTTTTTCTATCCAAAATATTTCAATGAAAACAAGTTCTTTTCATTGTGATTATTTGCAAATATCTGCAACATAATGTTGGACTTTATATCTTTAGTCAAACAAGAATTGTTTCAATAGTAAATAACATATCAAGTGAAACTCAAAACAAATCATCATATGGTTGTAAAACTACCATAATCTTTTGGGTAAGATGGAACTGAAACTATTTGGAAACACAAAAATCATTCCCTTGAATAAATAATTACAAAGTTTCACATCGCCATGTAATCCAAATCGAAAATATTGTCAAACTATAAGCTCAAATATCTCATGACAGAAAGGAACATGGTCGATTTTATTAGTTCCATCAAACCTTACTTGGTTTGATGATCCATTCTCACACAACTTGGGCTTGAAACTTCAACCATAATTATGACTAAAGACCAGAGTCACTTAGGAACCTTTGATGGTCATGAAGGCTGAGATAAAAACTCATATATACATTTTAAGAACCAACCAATCATCTATAAAGTCATGGGTTTGAACTTGATTTCAACCCAATAGAGACAAAGGAAATATTAATTAAAAATATTATGCACCTCCATTTCAAAATGAAACAAAAATTTGATATCTGTGTATACAAAATTGCAAACCTTGAATTCAACCAATACCGAGGGTTAACTAAAATCATTTCTTGTTTGCAGTGCATGAATGAACGATTCATGTGTTTCTCAAAAAAAACAATATGAAATATAGGCATGGGTTCAAAACAACCAAAACAAACCATAAATTCTATTGGTGACAAACCAAAA
>JASDQU010739250.1:180576-207081 GCA_032191745.1 Picea mariana | reverse complement strand
AGCTGACACATCTCTTCTCAGAGATAAGCTACCACCTTTCTAGCTAGCTTGTGTGTTTTTTCATTTTACAGTATTTTGTATTTCAGACAGTCATTAATAGAATCTACGCTTTATTTTATTATTGTGTTCATTTCCATATATCTATATTTATTTGTTATATCTCTATTATATTTATGCCTTCATATCGTTCCCCAAAATAATCTAGATCAATGGTATCATACTAGCCTTCTCCTTTTCATTCTTAGTGTAAGTTCTCGACGAGGTCATGGTATAGAGAGTTGGGTCTTGAGATTTTTTGTTTTGAGGACAATTGCTCTCACACGCCCAAGAAACCTTCCATGGCAGAAGAAAATAGGGATGACATGATATGAGATCCTTTCAAACTATTGCTCGAGGAACCCCTTGCATGAAAAAGGCACAAGATGATGGATAATTTTTCCTAGATCCTTCGACAACTACGGATAACAACGAATGCACCTTCAACCAGAAGTCACTTCGTAGGTGTGACGCCCTTCAAGGTACAAGTTAACTTTGATATTCCTTTATTTCAAGGCCATATAGATGCTGACACTTTGGAAAAATGGTTAAATATGCTAGAGGGTTATTTTTCTATCCACAATTTTTCCAACAGTGAAAAGATCACCTTCGTGCTCCTTAAGGCCCTTCCCCATGTTAGAGATTGGTGGGAGACTTATTGTGAGAAAAATGTTGAGGATGAGTCTGTAAGTTTTGGGCAAGACCCACTTGGGCAACTTTTGTTGATTCCCTCAAGGAACAATATTAACCTATTGCAAGTTTTGATGACCAGTACACGAGATGGACCACACTACACCAAGAGAGGGGCCAAACAGTGTTATAGATATCACCAATAGTTTCCATACCTTGTGCACCAAGTTGGGTATCAAAGACTTCAATCGGCCTATGGTCCTAAAATACCATGGGACTCTACATAGGTACATCCAAACCGAAATGGATTTTCTAGACATCTCATCGTTGGGATTCGCTTATCGATATGATGTCAAAATAGAGAAAAATATCAAGCAGCAAAACAAGTGGGAGTTCGGGTCTGCAAATCCGCAACAACCAAAGTATGGTAAGGGTGGCCCTAACTCCCAGGACAAAGGACAAAGTAAGGATGGACAACCCCAGGATAACCTGCCCAAGCCACCAACAAATAAGGGTAATGGGAAATCAAAGAAGAACACTAGAAAATGGTGTGAGATCCAAAAAATCCCTTGGAAAAATATTGATGAATGTCTCTCCAAACAATCTTTGTTGGCTAAGACAAAATCCCCAGGGTTAGATGCTGACTCAAAATATGATTCAAAACCAGAAAAGGGAAGACAGATCATTGATGCATAACCCAATGTCACCATCACAACCACAAAAGTCCAGCTAGAGGAACCAAAGGAGAATGACGAAGGGGAGCGCATTTTCCACGCACATATGTGGGTGAAGGGAACCTCACTCCATTTTATTTTTTATAGTGGTAGCCATAATAACTTGATATCAATAGATATTGTCAAGAGTTTGAACTTGAAAATGATGCCACATACTCAGTGATACACCATCGGTTGGCTCAAATAGGGACGAGACATTCATGTTAGCCAAAAATGTCGCCTGCACTACGAAATCAAACCCTTCAAAGACGAGGTATTGTGTGATGTTTCCCCCCTTGAAGTTTGTGATGTTTTTATAGGAAAACCATATATGTGGAAGCATCAAGTAGTTTATGAATATAGGCCCCGTAGTGTCATTATTACTTTGGGAAATCAACTCTACAGGGTACCGAAGGCTATCCCAAACACTACAGTCTCTTTGATATTCACGAAGCAATGCAGAAAGGTGGACTCTCAAATCGAGAGATTTTTCCTATGTGTGGTTCAATTAAAAGGTGAACAAAAGGTCATTACAACCGTTGAAACCTTTACATGGGGTATCTCTGCCCAACAACAACAGGTGGATGGAATAGTAGATGAGTACACAAACATATTCACCTCGCCTAATGGGGTTCTTGTGCACTATTAAGTAAATCTCTCCATTGATTTGACACCTGATGCTCCTCTTCCTAATGGCCATGTACACAGGTGTTTTTTTAAGAAGAATGAAGAAATCAAACGCCAGATCCAAGAGGTAATTCTGAAGGGCCACATCATACTAATATCCTCACCTTAGGAGAGCCCAATTTTTCTAGTACAAAAGAAGGATGGCACACAAAGAATTTGTATTGATTATAGATCCTTGAAAAATATCACATAAAAGAACCGCTACCCAATTCCCCGGATCGATGATCTTCTCAATCAACTCAAGGGAGTCAAGTTTTTCAATAAGATTGATATGAAGTCATACTAGCACCAAGTGTCGATTGAGCAAACTAATGTGTGGAAGACATCCTTCAAGTCTAAAGAAGGCCTATTTGAGTGGTTGGTCATGCCTTTCGACTTGACTAATTCCCCGACCATATTCATGCGAATGAATGATGATATATTAAGGTCATTCACAAACTCCTTTTTTTTTTATATTTTGATGACATCCTCATCTTCAACAAAACTTGGGAGGAACATTTGGAGCATATTCAACAAGTATTGGGCACCCTAGGACAACACAAGTTATATGCCAATTTGGAGAAGTGTTTCTTTGACATGCAGAGAATCCAATATTTGGGATACATTGTGGATGAGCATGTTGTACATGTGGATCCATCCAAGATCCAAGTCATCCATGATTGGTCGACCCCAAAGACAATGACTGAGCTCCACATCTTTTTGGGCCTTGCCAACTTCTATCGATGGTTTGTTTTGGGGTTCTCTTATAGTTCTTGGGCCCTGAGCCATGTGACCAAGGGTGGCTTGAAGGACAAGTTTGTGTGGTACATGGCCCAACAGAAATAATTGAAGGATTTAAAATTATGCCGCTGCTCAGCACCAGTCTTCATTATGTCAAACCTACAATGGCCATTTGATATTGAGACAGGTGCTTTATATTATTCTATCGGTGCAGTCCTCACTTAGCATGGGAATCCAATATCCTATCACAGTGAAACTCTATCTGATGTTGTTTGTAGATAACCCACCTACGACAAATATATGTACTCCATTTTGCAGACATGTCGAAACTGGAAGCATTACATTCTGGGGAAGGAAACGACCATCCACACTAATCACATGCCTCTGCAATTCATGCAGACATAAGGAAAGCTATAGAATGACCACCATAAAAATTGGTCCACGTACCTGCAACAATTTGACTTGAATATCAAATACAAGAAGGGTAGCACCAACCATGTCACATATTTCCTCAGTCATCCCTCGATGGAAGCACTAACCACAGTTCTTAACTACTATGGACATGAGACATCTAGATGGCAATAATTATAAAACAACGAATTTGACTTCGTTATTTCCTATCAGACATTGAGCGTGGGAAAAAAGGTTCTCGACTTTCATCTCTAGGATGGATTTTTATTCCATCTCAGCTATCTTTTTTTTCCTTTAAGAGAGCATGCCAAGCTAATCTGGGAAGCTCATTATAGCCAGGCATTGGGAAATTTTGGTGTAGAAAATTTAGCACAAAATTATTTCAAAATCATTTTTATTGGTCGAAGCTTCGACAAGATGTTCGTAAGTACAACAGGTCTTGCACTGCCTACGCCATTGCCAAGCCCGCCATCAAGAAACATGGACTATACACCCCTCTTCCTACTTTGGATAGGCCCTGGGATTCCATATCCATGGACTACATGTATGTTCTTCCGTAAACCAAGCATGAGAATGATTGTGTCTTTGTGGTCGTTGATCAATTCTCTAAGATGGAAATTTTGGCACCCTGGAAGAAGAGCACCATAGACGAGGCCACCACCAAGATCTTCTTCACACATGTTTGGTTTCTTTTTGGGATCCCATAGACTATTATCTTCGATCGAGAAAGTAGGTTCGTAAGCACTTTTTGGTCCAACCTATGGTCAATGATGGACACCAAGTTGACCAAATCGACTTCCTTCCACCCATAGACTGATGGAAAAACAAAGGTAGTCAACAGGATGATTGTTCATATCCAAAGGATGTATGATTCTAAACATCCACACACATGGGATGAAATCCTTCATTGTGTTCAACACAACTACAACATATCCCTCCACAACTCTATTGGACACAACCCTTTTCAGGTGTTATTGGGGTTCCAACAATTGGCCCCCATTGACGTAGCTCTGCCCATTGCAGTCGCATAGGAAGAGTCCTCCCATGATCAGACCGAGGCTAATCGAGAAGACAAATTTATTGAGCACATATAGCACATCCAACAACAAGTTCATGATATTTTGCATAAATCCAATGCCAAGTACAAGCAGTTACACGATCAACATCATGTACCACATAAAGTTCAGGTGGAAGATAAGGTATGATTGCATTTGTAGAAAGAGCGCCTCACAAGATCCCATCAGAAGTTGTGCCCACTCCAATACAATCCTTACACCATCACCAAGGTTATGGTTTATAATTATTTTGAATTAATTATTCCTCCTTTCCTTGGCTTGCACCTAGTATTTAATGTGGAACCGCTCCGATCATTTTTCCCCCCTCTCTTGGACACTTTGGATGCAGCCAAACAATTGGCCCCTACAAAAATCAATCCTTCCTGCATCAAATAAGAGATATTTGATCGAATCATGGACACCAAGACAAAGGACACCCACCAACAAACTATCAAACACCATTAGGTCGTCAAAGCAAGACAGTTTCTTCATAGGGAAAGTGGCTCACTAGGAGTAAGATTCAATAGAAGTTTCCTCATTTGATGCAGGAAATTGATGAAATGGACACCATTTCTTCCTAAGGGGAAGGAATGATCTAGGTGAATATCGGTGGCCACCCACATATTCCATTATCTCAAAGACAAGTTTCCATTTTAGCAATTGTTCTTACAGTTTTTTAGGTCCCAAACTTCTGGGACCGTTTTGAGGCCCTAAACGACATTTTTTGGGCTCGACGTTGTCTAAATTGTCGTAAAAGGTAGATGCTAGGATAGATGAAATATGTAATCCTTGTTTATACCGTTCCAACATTGTATCAAGCACCCAAACAAAGATCGTATGCAAAAGTTATGCCCTCAAGAAGTTGATGTATCAACTACCCCATCGGGGCCCACAAACGTTTTGGTTTTTCATCTCCAGGGGTTAGGGTTTTGGATGTTTAGAGTTTTCTCATTCATGTTTTATGTTAAAAATGAATCTAAATCCTCATTGTACTCGTCTTCTTTCAAATGAGCGTAGCCGACACATCTCTTCTCAGAGATAAGCTACCACCATTCTAGCTAGCTTGTGTGTTTTTGCATTTTACAATCTTTTGTATTTTAGACAATCATTAATAGAATATGAGCTTTACTATATTAATGTGTTATTTACCATATCTCTTTGTATTTATTTGTTATATCTCTGTTGTATTTATGCTTTCATATTGTTCCCCAAAATAATTTGTATCAAGAAGAAATCATCATTTTTATGCAACAAACTGAAGTGCATCAACCCATCAATTCATGTTAAGAATCATAACTTTTGGATTTTCATCATAATACCATTGATGCAGATATGTATGTATGTTGTGGGGAATGATTGAAAATAAACTTGTAGGTATTTTCTTCTAGGGGGGGGCACCTTTTAATACTATATCATAATATATGTAGATAGGTCTTGTAATCATTTGCATAATTTTATAATAGGTGACGATATTTCGAGTCAACAATACCCCCCAAAAAGAGTGCTACTAGAAGTACCACTTTTCGATTCAAGTATTGAATTTGGTTTTGTTGATACACAAATATGGGTTTTGAGGGGAAAAATTCTCATTCTTAGGTCATCATTCTTATCAAGTAAATCATTATATTCTCTACCTTTCAATATTCAAACCTACTCAAATCACACACACACACACACATTTCCTTCAATGTTTCATACAAGCCAAAATTATTGCACGAAAGGGAATGCAATCATGGTATGTTCACTTTAACCAAGACAACATTGCTAGCTTGATTACAGAATCAATTGATATCGGGGAAAAAACCATACTAAAACTGAATGAAAATCTACTCACACTAGTCGATACACTAGCACTTCAATTGACTCTTTAGTCAAACTTTTCCAAGTTGCACCAAATAATGCATAAGGAAAACTATTTTTAAATTCTTTGGTAAACCATCTAAACAAACTAGAAATCAACCTTCACTCATTGACTACACAAAACTCAACTCCAAAAATTAACTTTAGTCAAGTTACTACTTATTCACATAATTACATAAAGGCTTTTCCACAACATCTAAGCATATAATGCTACTCATGAACAGTGGAAAAACACTTTATGTAAATAACCACTTTTTTAAAACCCTATGTCTACCTTACATGTGCATTAAAATTGTAGATTGCACAATCATTTTCTGAGTATATAGGTATATTTTGTACTTGCAAGAACCTTATGGTTTAAATCTAGAGTTATCAAAGGCATTTTAGTTTCTACAAAATTAGATAACAATTATAACCTTCTCTTGTTTGGGTATATTTCATATTTGTGATACTAGCATTCATTGTTGTGGAGTTTAGAAAAGAAATAAGGGTTATAATTTAGTTTCCTTGCTAGCAATTCAAACTTGTGAAATGGTAATTGTATGGTTTTGGTGGATAAAATTCAAAGTTCGTGGGTTATGTCAAGTGAGGTTAATGATGCTTTGTATCGCTCAATTTTTACTTTAATCCAAAGGAAAGGTTAATGGAAGGCAAATTGGCGTAACAGGAGGTTATCCTATCACTGTCACCTCAATAGGATGCCTCTTTATATTCAAGGTTGATGGCCCAAGGGAGACGTCCCCGGTGACCTGGTGGTTTGAGAAGGAAAGGGTGAAAATGTCTATGAAAATGTCCCCTCTCAAGGTCACACTGATAAAAAATTCCCAGGGTTTTAACCAATGAAGTAATAAAGAATTAAGATGTATCTGCCTAGAACAAAGCAACAAGAAAAGATATATTTTGCAAGTAGAACTTGTTGTTAGTACTTCATAAAACCATGGAATTTATCAATAAAAGAAATAGTTGATATATGTTGAAGAAAACAGAAATTTATAGCAGCAATGTTTACAAGACAATAGCTTCACAATAAATGACTTAAAATGGTTTCAAAATGACCAAGAATAATTACTCAACAACAACAAATTACTAGTGTTTGTCAGAAGCTCATTAGGCAGTGTATTAATCAACTTTTTCAATTGCTTTTAGGTGCTTTTAGTGTTGCAATAGATGGTTGTAGCTTAATTTTTGTAACAAAAACAAATAAGTTAGTAGATTAGACTATTCTAAGGTTAGGAGTAGTTAGTAGAGAGCTTAAGGTATAGGTTTTGATAGTAGTTTTTTTCAATCAATCAATAGCAAGGCTTAGATCAGTGTTTTTTTAGGGTAAATGGAGTCATTTTAGTCAACGAAAAGTCTTGAAGGAACAAATGATAATGAGAGATTTAAATACAAGAGGGTCAATAATTGAAGTGTTGGTAGCCTAAAGCTTCAATCACCAAACCTTAGGGGGGGAATGGCTACTAGGAAGTAGGCAACCCTAGGCCCTAGTAGTTTTCCTCCTTCTTTAGCTCAAGGATGAAGTAGATGATGGCTTAAATGAATCAAAATGTGCTAGGTTGTTGCAATGGCAAGGCCCTTAGCAAAATCTTCAAAAAAATCGATTTTCTAGCATAATCTAGTAGGTGAAAGCTTTTAAGCCAAGGATAATAATATGTGCTTATCCTCCTAGGGTTTTAAGCTAGAAATTTCATAATCTTAGTATAAATGCAAGATACATGTAACTATAACCATTCAATGAATAAGAATTGCATAAAATTTACTTACATCCACCAAGAATCATCTAGCAAATACTCTAGTTGAACACTTCCAACAAGAAAAATGCCAAAATAGTCCAAAATAAGCCTCCTTCAAGAAGTGCGCACAAAATTTCATCCATGTAACCCTAATTAGGGTGAAAATTTCAGACCTCACACTTGTGTGAGTGAAAGATGATGAAAAAATACAAGGGGAAATCCCTTATTTATATAGTTACAAGGACCAGAATTAGGTCAAAAAGATCGACATGGCCAGTTACATGTAATATCCAGTTTTTACATTAAATGAAAAATTAAAACCCTAAATCAAGCAGAAAAGGTGACACTGTGCCATTTTAGGGTGACGTTAGGCTTTTTTAGTGCAACGTTGGCCTCCAAGAGAAAAACGTTAGGCCTCCCAAGGCCTCTGGATCAAACCACACGTGCCACTTGGCACACAACTTCCTCTAAAGTGTCAAAAACACTGGGTGACATCAAGGGTCACAGAGGTGATGTCATGGGCCTTTCAAGGCCTACATCATAATGAGAAGGCAAAGAACCCCCCTAGTTCCAGGCCTGCCAAGATGTCTCTGATGGAACGTCCTCCTCTCTTTCTGGTAAAAACCTCTGATCTGTCTATTCCTCTGGCTGGGGTCTCATCATCCATCTGGTGAGATTTTAGCCCTATGGAGGTCTGAAATCATCATCTCCCCATGTGTACATGTCCATCAAGTGTGGCCCTAAAACAACAAAAAGTATGCCCTCCATGGGCTCATAAGTCACAAGGATCATAGCAATGTCAATCACATCTGATAATCAAGTTATTTAAATGTGTGCATAAAACCCCTTTTTCCCAGACAAGTGCTCAAAAATGTTATGCTATTATACAAGCTAGGTTTGGAGAGGACATTAGGAGGTCCTATTGGGATAATTCTCATTGGACGTGGGATGTTTCCAGGTGAAGAAAAATCCAGGCCATGTAAGTGGATGAGGTGGTAAGTGATGTTTGAGAAATGGGTGCATTGATGACATGTGAATGTATGGCTTACCTGTGGGTGCCTCTGAAGAGGGTGAGTTGCACCTTGTCATGGATGCAAATGTTTCCAAGCCCATTCAATGCCTTTTATCTTTTAATCTTATTGTTTTTTTCTTTCAAGAGACTAGTTAGGGGACACTTCCTTGGCATGGTGACCAGTGGTGACAATGTTACCCACAAGCATTTCACGGAGATAAGAAGGTTGGCTCGCAATGAGACCCACTTTCTCTTGGCTGTGCCACCAAGAGCCACTACCCTAGTGTGGTGACCAACTAAATGGTAGTGTCATACCGCTACATGCCCATGGACCTAATAGTTTGGCTCGTGATGAGACCTCCTATCCTCCAACTAGGTCTTGATTTTATTATTTTATGGGTCCCTCTATTTCTTATTGAGAAGCCTTTTATTGCTTTATCGGGGATCCATGGGCGAATCATTTGAAGGTTTTGTTCTTTTGGATTTTATATTTTTCCAACTACTTTTACCCTCTTGGCCTTTATCCCCTTCTTCCCACAAGGTAAGGTACAACCCTTTGCTATCTTGGAAAACCCAATTCCTGAACCAATGTAGGGGATGGATGAGAGGGAAAAACATGAAAAGTGATAAGTATAGTGGGAATGGATGATGACCTTTCATCAACCAACCCAGTGGAAACTCAAACCCTATCAAAAACAACTTTCTAGGGCATCCTGTCATTCCCCCTAGGTGTGGACAAGTGGAAAGGCATAAATTCCAATCACACGTCATAAGAAAAAAGAATTAAATGCACATATTCAAATGTTTTTAGAATCATAGTGACACATACCATGATACCCGAACTCATTACCTCATTTAGAAAGACCCACTATTGTTGTAGGACCAAGCCGATGGGATGGATTGTAATATCCCTAGGTCGAACCCAATTGTAAATGTAAAATGAAAATGTACTTAATTTGGTGAGTTGTTTTATATCATTTTTGTATGAACCTTTCATGGCATAGTGCACGCATGTAATGTGCAATAAAATGATGAAGTGTGCACATTCCAGGATACCGCGCACAACAACTTAAGTGCGCGCAATTTTGAGGCCAGGGATCCTTTCTGTATATGTTGTGGTTTATAGGCTGGTGAGTAGGTTATTATAAGATAGGAGGCTTATGTTTGTATTAGGCCAGAGAGCCTAGATTCTAAAGGTCAGTGCGCCTATTTTTGTATATGTCTCATCATTAATATAAAATACATTGTTGCGCATAGACCGACCACGATAAAAGAGTATGGGGGACTAAAATCCACTAGTTAGGGAAAGGGGGGGCTAAAAGTTAAGAAAAAAGGGCTAAGATAGAGAGCTTAAGCCAAAAAGGAATATTATATTAATATTCCTTAAAGTATAAAGTATGGATAATTATAATCCTAAGTTATAAGGTTGGGGACAAGTGGGCCAAAGTAGCTCCCAAAATGACAAGTGTCCAGTTGGGGACATGCTTACATATAGTTTGGACTTAGTTCATTTTCAGGCTCGTTCCATCATTCATTCATCCATTCAATGAGACCATGATCATTCACTCACGCAGTTAGTTGTCCTTCGTACCTTCATCTCACTGTACCTAAACATGTATCCATACCCATACTTGTTTGTGTACCTAGTTAGCTTGAGAGCTGGACTGAAGAAGCGAGTTGTGAGGCCCGTGGGATATTGAAGAGGCAGGTTGTCCGGGTCGTGGGACATTGAAGAGGTGGGTTGTCAGGCTCGTGAGCAATATCTCAAGGTGAGAGAATTGTTGGGAATTGATTTCCAAAGGTGCTAAACTGCAGCTACAGGGCTCTGAGACTTCCTTTCTGGCTTGTTGTTGAAGCCCAGAAAGGAAGTGGGGCAGTTGAAGGAATGTTGAACAGAGAAGGGGCACACTTCTTGGGGTGGTACATGCATGTGGGGAATGAGGGACTGTAGGTTGTTAGTTTGAGTTGGCACCTGTGACAGAGTCTTTCCTATTGTTTGAGATAGTCAGCCTGGTTAGGAATCCCTTTACTTGGGTGGAGTTTAGTCCCAGCTCAGGGGTGACCCATTGCTGAGAGTGATGAGCAGTGTGGTCTAAGGCTGGGAGGTTTGTGGAAGGTTTGCACGTAGTTGGTGATATTCTTACCAAGATAATTATCAATTGTGTGTTAATTTATATTCTACATTACTATTTATGTGTTATATTTATGGGCAATTCATGTCTATGTTGCATGTATATGCTTATTGTCATTTTTGTTTGAATCTGTGCATTTACAGTATGTATTTGTATGTTTACGTTTTATGTATAAAGTTCCACAAGAATTCTGTGTGTATATGTTTTAATTGCATGTAGTTCGAAAAATGTATGTGGCATAGCTCTGTTGGATGGTGGGTATGTTACAATATTTTGAGCAAAGAATGAAAGTGTTTTCTGGAGTAGCATGGCCCGACATGGGTGGTCGGGGATGTTACAATATGGTATCAGAGCTTTGGTTTTCAAAAATGAGCCTGGATGGGCCAAACAAGTTGATTTGAAGTGAAATTTCACAGAGAATTGATTTCGAAGTAGCCAAATTTCAAGTTGTGGAGCGTCCATGGTAAAAAGTAACAACAATTGCGTGAAATTGGGAAAAAGCCCCAATTTTTGTTGTTAAATTCATGGGAAAATTAAGAAACTTGGCCATGCGGTGAGATATTCTTGATTTGATATCTGTTCTAGCAAATTCAGACCTGGAATTGGTCGAATTTGAAGTTACAGTGAAGCCATGACAGATGGAGCGAGATTAGTAATTAAAATTCTCAATTCGTGAATTGAGTTTGAGAAAAATTCGTTCCAGAAATTTAAACCACAACGATTTGTTGTTGCAGAGGTTGAACTAGTGTTATCGGGGTGAAATTGAAAAAATTTCATAGTTGCAGAATTTCTACGGTAAAAATTGGGAAAAAGTTACACAAAAGCCCCAATTTCTGCAACGGAAGTCCGAAGGAATTGATGTGCATAAAAATGAATGTGCGCAGGTGGGCACACTAAAAATGCATGATGCACAGTGAAAAGCTTGTGATATGTAAAAATTTTGCATCACACAAAAAATTATTGGCATGCAGGCGTGCGCGCTAAAATTTGGTGTTGCGCGGAAAAATATTGGTGTGCGGATGCGCGTACTAAAATTTGGTGTCACACGAAGAAATATTGCCATGCATATGCACATGCTAAATTTAGTATTGCGCGGTGTGGATTGAGTGACGCATGCATAATACTGGTGCGCAATGTGCATACACATAATAAGGTGTGTGCGGTGTGCACACACATACTAATGGCATGTGTGGTGTGTGCATTATTGAAAGAGCGTAGATGAATTTTGTTGGTGCACGCGCAAGGTGGGTTTATGCTGGCACACGAAAATTTAATTAATGGTGTAAGCAGAGTACTGGTGCATGGTGGAGCGTACTAAAATTTGGAATGGTGCAGTGCATAGAGTAAAATGTGTGTGGAATATTAGCGTGCGACACATAAATGATGCGCAACAAGTATTAGTGCAAGAACCAAAACTGTGTGCGGTGGATATTGGCGCACTACACAAAAGTAGTGTGCGCTAGTTATTGGAACGATAGAGAAGTGATGCACAATGGTTATAGTTGTGTGGAGAATGAATTACCTTGTGGTGTTACTAAGCATGCTATATATGGGTGTACAGGTTGAAATTTGTGTGCGCGAAGTCGTTTGGATGGTGAACAACCACAGAAAACCAACAAATTTCCATGACATTTAATATTGTTTGAATGTCATATTTTTGCAGTGTGTTTTTTAGGCCCTTAACAATGTTTTTAGCTACTCAAAAACCACAAGAACAGAGTGTACCGAGGTACACTTTGTCTTTGCATCTCAAATAAAATATCTTGGAGAGATATTTCTAATGGTGTAAGCCATTCGTCAAATGGAGCTTTTATGAGAAAGTTACAACAGAAACAATGGAGGGTAAATTTTAAGACCCAACTAACTTCAAAGAGCCATAACTTTCTTCTCTGGAATCAGATTGAGGCGCAGGAGAAGTTAATGGAAATATATTGAACCATAGAAGACATTCCTAGAGTTGAATTAAATTTATGGGCATGTTAAAAATGTTTAATATGGCAAAGAAGGTACTTGTAGCATTCCATACCAAAAACACGAATTGACCTAGAACTTCAGCAGGTTGTAACTAGCAGCCCAGAACCGAGAAAGAGGTGAACTTGGATAGACTGTCCAAAATATGTATATGAAGAAACCCAATTGAGCTTCTATGAAAAATCCAATGGAGTAGGTGTGGAAATGCATAATTACAATGCAGAGTTGCGCCAAGTTGAAGTGTGAACAGAAAAATTAATGGGCAATTTTCAAATAACCATAACTTCCTGCTCAAGACTTAGAATTGAGCATGGGAACAGGTGTTGGAAAGGTGTTGCACAATAGAATATAAATATTCACCCTGAAAATTGATCTGGGCATTCAATGTTTCAGGAAATCAAAAAAAATAATTCTGATACATTATTGAACCAAAATGGTTCATATTTTTCATGAAATTGTTGAGTCAGTTAACCTGACAAAGTTTTGTTGGCTACACATTTTGCAGAGTTAACAACAACTAGATCAGATCAGGATCAACACAGATTCTAGGGGAATGGAAGATGCATAGGGGACTTACATCCAGAAAGATGAGATGAAAGGGATGGATGTCCATTTGGGAATTGAAGGAACAAACTCCAATGTACATGGAGAAGGAAGGGATGAAAACATGAATATGGTAGAGACCATTAAAAATTTTCAGAAGGATGTCCAAAGCCATAAAGCTGATAATGAAAGGATTATGAGAGCCACAGAGAAGCAAGAGGAATTCAATAAGAAGTTAATGCAAATCTGAACATAATAGAAAATAAATTGGATAAGGAGAGTGGCTCAACTAAATTAGGAAGTCATGGGTCTCCTGATGAGAAAAGAAGAACAAGAAGTGTTAGCGGACATCACCCTCACTCCCCGAGGAATTCCAATAAGAGGGAACACAATAGCTCAATTCCATCCCCTGTCAGGAATCATAAGAGGTCTGGGGTGGATGAGCTACAAGGAGAAATGAACAAAATAAAACCTCCTACATTTGATGGTGAGCACAAGAAGGATGAAGATGCAAAGACATGGTTGCTGGGAATGAGAAAGTATTTTCAATTGCATAATTATTCTTCTCATGCAGAAGGAACAATTTCCATTTATCAACTCAAGGGAAAGGCATCCATGTGGTGGGATCATCTTGTGCAGGTGAATCACATTAAAGAGAAAAGTGTTACTTGGAGGGAATTCAAGAAGTATTTTGAACATAAATACTTGACTAAGAGATACTATGACAAGAAAATGAAAGAGTTCTTTGAAATCAAGCTTGGGAGTATGACAATAGATGAATATGAAAGAAGGTTTTTAGTACTACTAAAGTATGTTTCTTTCATCGAGGATGAAACAGTTAAGATTTAGAGGTATTTGAGTGGATTTCCATCATTCATCAGGACAAAATACAATATGATTATCCCAAGAAAATGGAGGAGACCATAAGGCGAGCTAACTGCCTATATGATCAACAAAAAGCAAGGCTAAATTTCCAAAAATCTTGGGAAGACAAAAAGAAATTCAAGATGGATCATAGGAAGAAGGGATCTAAGCCACCATTCTTCATAAATAATCCTCAAGGACAACCAACTTCTAGAGAACCCAAAACAATTGAGACAGTGGGTTAAAGGCCAAGGAAACCACCTATTCAATGTTGGGGTTGTAAAGGAGATCATCTGTTCAGAGATTTTCCTACAAAGGTGAAAAAGTGAGGATTGTTCACAATGTACAACAAGATGAAACAGTGGAAGACATGGGCAGAAATGTACCAAGGATCTATGCAGCCCAGTCAACAAACAAGCAGAGTATTAGTCACATATGATTGAAGTGGAAGGTATGATCAACAACCAAACCATTGCTATTTTAATTGATTCAGGAGCTAGTCATAGTTATATAGATCCTAAGATGGTGGAAAGTTTGCATTTTCCAAGAAGAAAACATGGAAAATCTTGGTTGGTGCAGTTGGCTACCGGAGCCAAAATAAAAGTTATTGATATGGTTAAGTCATGTCTTATGGACATGAATGGATTGAACACCAGGGAAGATTTGAACATATTTCCTTTAGGTTCCTATAAATATCTAATTGGGATGGATTGGTTGGACTAGCATCATATTATCCTAGACTACCATAACCAGAAATTTACTTGCTTGGATGAGAAAGGGAACCTAAGGAAAGTGTAGGGAATTCCTAGGGAAGTAACCATCAGAGAACTTTCAGCATTGCAGCTGAAGAAATGTTACAGAAAAGGGTGTCCAATATTTGCAGCTCATATGGAAGAGACACCTAAAGATAAGGTGCCAAATTTGGAAGATCATGCAGTCCTGGAAGATTTTGAAGACGTTTTCAAGGAGGTACTAGGACTACCCCCAAAGAGAGATATTGATTTATCTATAAATTTAATGTCTGGAGCAGCTCTAGTGTCAAAGACTCCTTACAGAATGAGTACACCAGAGTTGAAGGAGTTGCAAATGCAGCTTGAAGAACTTCTGAAAAAGAGGTACATATGCCCAAGTGTGTCACCTTGGGGTGCCCCAGTCTTGTTCATGAAGAAGAAATATGGGCCATTAATATTGTGCATGATTTCAAACAGTTGAATAAAGTGACTATAAAGAACAAGTATCTGTTGCCAAGGATTGATGATCTCTTTGATCAATTGAAGGATGCAAAGATATTTTCAAAGATAGATCTCAGGTCAGGATACCATTAGGTAAGGATTAAAGAGGAAGATATCAACAAGACCGCCTTTAGGACAAGGTATGGTCATTATGAGTTCACAATGGTGTCATTTGGGTTGTCAAATGCACCAGTTGTTTTCATGTGTTTAATGAATGGTGTTTTCTAAGAGTATTTAGACAAGTTTGTCATTGTCTTTTTGGATGAAATCCTTGTATATTCCAAGTCAGAATAAGAGCATGAGCATCATTTGAGGATGGTCTTGCAAGTATTAAGGGAGCATCAGTTGTATGCCAAATTTAGCAAGTTCTTATTTTATCAGAAGCAAATTCATTATTTGGGACATATCATTTCAAAGGATGGGATAGCAGTGGATCCTCAGAAGATAGAAGCCATTAGAGAATGGTCAGTGCCAAAGAATGTGACAGAGGTAAAATCATTCATGGGCCTTTCAGGCTACTATAGGAGCTTTATTGAAGGATTCTCAAAGATTTCACACCCAATCACTTCCTTGCAAAAGAAGGGTGTGAATTTTCAATTGACATTGGATTGTGAAAAGATTTTCCAACACTTTAAACAATTATTAACAAGTGCTCCAATACTAAGGATTCCAGACCCAAATGAAGATTTCATTGTATGCAAAGATGCATGTAAAGAAGGACTTGGTGGATTCCTCAGTCAAAATGAGTTTGTTATATGTTATGAATCAAGGAAGTTGAAGGAGCATGAAAAACACTATGTCACTCATGATTTGGAGTTGGCAACCATAGTGCATGCCTTGAGGAAATGGAGACACTACCTCATGGGGAAAAGGTTTGAGCTGAGGACATACCATAATGGTCTGAAATATTTATTTGATCAACCAACTCTAAATGTTAGGCAAAGCAGATGGTTAGAATTTCTAAGTGAATATGACTTTGATATAAAGCATATCAAGGGGAAAGAGAAAAAAAGTGGTTGATGCACTCAAAAAAAGAGTGTGTGAATTGCATGCTATAGCCATTAGCATGTACCAATCAGATTTGAAACACAAAAGTTTAGAGGCTGCAAAATTAGATTTGCAATACAAGGAATTAGTGGCAAAATTACAACAAGGTAAATTGCAACAGAAAATTGAAGAATACAAGCTAGATAATGATGAAATTCTCATGTACAGGGGAAGAATTTATGTACCAAATTCCCAGCAATTGAAAAATATGATATTGAGAGAAATGCATAATGTACCTTATGTTGGGCACCCAGGTTATCAGAAAACTATTGCAGTTGTCAAGAGCCAATATTATTGGCCAGGAATGAAGAAAGAAGTTTTTTATTTTATTGACAAATGTTTGGAATGTCAAAAGGTAAAAGTTGAGCATAGACACCTAGCTGGTTTTCTACAGCCAGTACCCATTCTTGAGTGGAAATGGGGAGTTGTAACCATGGATTTCATCACCAAACTTCCCAAAACAAACAAGCAACATGATTCTATCATGGTAGTGGTGGATAAGCTTACTAAATCTGTCCATTTTATTCCAGTAAAGCTCACTCACAAGGAAGCCAACGTTGTTGATATTTATATGAGAGAAATTGCTCGATTACATGGCATACCCAAGACAATTGTGTCTGACAAAGATCCAAAATTTACCTCAAATTTTTGGAAGGGATTATTTAATGGATTTGGAACAAATTTGAATTTTAGTACAACTTATCATCCAGAATCAGGTGAACAAACAAAGAGGGTGAATCAAGTGATTGAGGATATGTTGAGGATGCATGTGATGGATAAACCATAAAAATGGGAAGACTACCTACACTTAGTAGAGTTTTCTTATAACAATAGGTACCAAACATCTCTAAAGATGAGCCCATTTGAGGCACTTTATGGCGGAAAGTGCAACATACTGGTAAGTTGGGATAACCCAGCAGATAGAGTAGTGGTTGGGCCAGATTTACTCAAGGAAATGGAGGAAAAAATGTTGAAAATAAAACAAAATTTAAAGGTTTCTCAAGACAGGCAGAAAAGCTATGTTGATGAAGGTAGAAATCACAGGGAATTTAAAGTTGGGGAACATGTATTTTTGAAAGTGAGGGCCAACAAAAGTTCCCTGAAGTTGGGAAATTGTTCAAAGTTGGTAGCTCGCTATTGTGGGCCATTTGAAATCCTAGAGAGGGTTGGTCCAGTAGCTTATATGATTGCATTTCCCGCATCTATGTATGTTCATAATGTATTCCATGTATCATTGCTCAAGAATATATACCTGATGTTAATCATGTTATTGATTGGAATGTGATTCAAGTGGAGCAAGAAGGCGCTTTCCAAGTGCATTTGGTATGCATTATGGACCAGAAAATCAAACAGCTCTAGAATCGATCCATAGGGATTTTAAAGGTCCAATGGACCTGGTACGGTCTTGAGGACGCTACTTGGGAGCATGAGGATGCAATGCGGGCAAAATACCCACATATTTTTGAGGATTTTTGAAATTTTGTTGTATATGTGTACATAATGCACTGATAATAGTGCATAAATAAGGGGAGGGGATTGTAATATCCCTAGGCCGAACCCAATTGTAAATGTACTTAAGCTGGTAAGTTGTTTGATATCATTTTTGTATTCACCTTTCATGGCATAGTGCACACATGTATTGCGCAGTAAAATGATGAAGTGTGCACATTCCAAGATATCGTGCGCAACAACTTAAGTGCGCATGATTTTGAGGCCAGGGAGCCTTTGTGTATATGTTGTGTTTTATAGGCTGGTGAGCCAATTATTATAAGCTAGGAGGATTATGTTTGTACTAGGCCAGAGAGCCTAGATGTTAAAGGCCAGTGCACCTATTTTTGTATATGTCTCATCATTAATATTAAATACATAGTTGTGTGCAGACCGACCATGATAAAAGAGTACGGGGGACTAAACTCCACTAGTTAGGGAAAGGGGGGATAAAAGTTAAGAAAAAAGGGCTAAGCTAGGGAGCTTAAGCCAAAAAGGAATATTATATTAATATTCCTTAAAGTATAAAGTATGGATAATTATTTTATCCTAAATTCTAAGGTTGGGGAAAAGTGGGCCAAAGTAGCTCCCAACATGACAAGCCTCAAGTTGGGGACATGATTACATATAGTTTGGACTTAGTTCATTTTCGAGCTCCTTCCATCATTCAATCATCCATTCAATGAGGCCATGATCATTCACTCACACAATTAGTTGTCCTCTGTACCTTCATGTCACTGTACCTGAACATGTATCCATACCCATACATGTTTGTGTACCTGGTTATCTTGGGAGTTGGACTGAAGAAATAGGTTGCCAGGCACGTGGGATATTGAAGAGGAGGGTTGTCAGGCCCATGATAAATTTCTGAAGGTGAGAGAATTGTTGGGAATTGATTTCTGAAGGTGTTAAACTACATCTACAGGGCTCTGAGACTTCCTGTTCGGCCTGTTGTTGAAGCTCGAAAAGGAAGTGGGGTAGTTGAAGGACTGTTGAGCATAGAAGGGGAACACTTCCTGGGGTGGGACAAGCATGTGGGGAATGAGGGACTATAGGTTGTTAGTTTTAGTTGTTACCTGTGACGAAGTCTTTCCTATTTTTTGAGATAGTCAACCTGTTTTGGAATCCCTTTACCTGGGTGGAGTTTAGTCCCAACTTGGGGATGACCCACTGTTGAGAGTGATGAGTAGTGTGGTCTAAGGATGGGAGGTTCGTGGAAGGTTTGCACGTAGTTGGTGATATTCTTACCAAGATAAGTGTCAATTGTGTGTTAATTTATATGTTTCATTATTATTTATGTGTTGTATTTATGGGAAATTCATGTCTATGCTGCATGTATATGCTTACTGTCATTTATGTATGAATCTATTCATTTATAGTATGCATTTGTCTAATTACATTTTATTTATAAAGTTCCGCAAGAATTCTATGTGTATATGTTTTAATCGCATGCAGTCTGGAAAATGTATGTGGCATAACTTAGTTGGATGCTGGGTATGTTACAGTATGTTGAGAAGAGAATGAAATCATTTTCTAGAGTAGCATGACCTGACATGGGTGGTCAGGGAAGTTACATGAATGTTGTTGCTATTGACAAGGTGGAGGTGTTGAAGAATAAATTTGGGCCCTCCAGGGCCAGGTCAAGTCAATATGGCTCTCGGTAGTCCATGTCTAGGACCTGTGGGCCTCGAGACATAATATCCTTAGTTATCCCTAGGCTAGTGGATAACATATGGCTCCAACTCTGGGACATGTGCTCACTGTAGAGCGCATGAGAACCTCAACATCTCTGGAATGACATGTGACATGCTTGATCTCAAAAAAAATTATTAGTAATCATTTGGGGTGGTGATATCACCCCTGGATCATATATAATAAAATGAAATCAAGCAAGAATACATACAAATGGAAATACAACTACTTAGCATGAAATGCATATGGTATATACAATGAATGAAAAATTCCTACCTACTTAACTCTACTTACCTGTTGGTTGAATGCTAGGTGTAGTCAAATAGCCAATAAAACCATCCTAACAATGTCTCATAATACCTTCCTTTGTGCTTCATCATAAAACAAAACAATGATAAGTTAAGCACAAAATTAACATGAGTTAGAAAATGTACTGCATCATCGAAAATCGTAAAGTCTAACTCATGGAGGCAGGAGAGAGGGACAAAATCATGCCAATTCACACCTTTAGGAAATTGCTCAATCCATCTCAGAAAGGGATCGTGAAAAATCAAAGGTTCAATAGAATGAATCAAAGAGTCTATAGGTTGGTTACCTTGGATCTCTTCACAATCTGAGGTCTAGGAAGGAAATAGCAAAAACCTAGAGGATGATTGGCAATTTCTCAAGGGAAGGATGAAAAACTGAGATAATAAACTTCTTTTTAAAGTATTCAACTTGCCCTTGGATTATAAAAGAATGATTTTCCCAGGATAAAACTCAAAACAAGGGACATGTTTCCCAACTACACCCTTAATGACATAGCGAGGTAAAGTAATCGAAGGGAGCTGGGGAACCTTGTCACTAGTGCCATGTTTTGGGAAAGCAATGTCCTCACCTCTATCAAGATCTGAGCACAATGGTGGTTGATAATCTTCTTCATAAGATAAATCCAGGTGCTCAAAGGAGTACTCATCGAAATATTCAAGGTATGACCGAAAAACAATAGGAGGAAATAGAACTAGGTCACCCTTGGAGATGTCTGTGACTATATCATTTCCTTGCTTCCAGATGTTAGGATCATTATTAACCTCATATGATAGTTGTAGAGCCAACACTTGGAAATTTCCTTCCATATCATAAATGGGATCCTCATTAGAACCAATCACATACCACTTACGTCTTCCAACATGTATGAACTCATCAATATTGTCAATAATATTAGTACCTTTATCATAACATGAAGGATTTAATTCATCCAAAGGCTCCTCTAGTACTTCTTTACTTTCCAAATCATAAAACAAAGCATCATCAAAATCTTAGAAATGGAAGTAACTTTCCATGTTCACTTCTTGTTGTGTGGGAGAATCAATGGCTTGGATGACTTTATCAGTTGGAAGAGGTTCCAGTACACCATCCCCAAGACTCTTCTCTTCATATTCATCTGAAAATTAAGGAACTAGCTCTTCCAAGGGTTTCTTTACTTCTTCACCTTATAAATCATAGAACAAGGTGTCATAAAAAACTGGAAAGGAAAATGACTCACCTCATTCTCTTCATCTTGTGTAGGAGAATTAGGCTCTTGGAGAGATTCATTGGACGGAGGAGCGGTTACCAATGATTCATCCTCATAATTCACTTCTCTAGTTATATCTTCACTGCATTCTATCGAATCATGGGAGAAATCTTGCTCCTCTTTAAGGGGTTGACAATTTTCTTTGCAAATCTCTTCTTTTATATCAGAGGGTTCTTGGCATTGAGTATGGTATACATCCCTAAGATATTCTACAATCTCAATGGTGAATCCTTCGTTCTCTCAGGCTATTGTGAGATTTTGAAGGGCATCTTCATATGCCTGGTATCGTGGTTTGAAAAATTCAATAAACCTACTGATGAGGTCTATGAAATATGATATACCCCTATATTTGCAGCAACCCTTAAACCAATTTTGCAAAAAGGATGGCAGAGAAAGTATGAATAATTTTACCAAAATGTCCTCCCCTTCCCATTCTATCTCGCTTATATACTTCATAAACTCTACAATGTGAGTAATTGGGAAGCCTCCAAATCTTGGAGAGTTGTTCAACCATTTTGCATCAAAGTAATGCGGGTATCCTTGAAAAATTTTGAAATCAACAGTCAGATAGAATTTTTCTTAGGGCATCATGATCCCATAACTTGGAAATATCACAAAATTGAAAGTAAGGTGGCACCTTGGAAAAGGTTAGTGGAGTCACTAGATAATTTTCTTGAAACTATCAAAGGGATGAGTGGATCGCCCTTAATGGAGTCACCAGGTAAGATTTGCAAAGTAAAGGCTTTTGAGGAAAGGCTTACCGGAAAGTGTCGTCTTGAGGAGAATTGACTCAGTGTTCTATTGACGGGCAAATTTGACCTGTCTTCAACTAGAAGAATAGATCTAGACCGGGGTTGTCTAAATAACCCAAGCCATTTGGTATAACCTATTTTGATGGGTTTAATGGCTCCTTTATCCAACTAGGGTCCTAAAACAAGGAAAAACAATAAACTAACTAATGCTAAAACTATAATATTATATCAACTTTAATCTAATTATTTACAAATACATTCAACAAAAAGATAAATATGAATATGCCATTATGTATAGAGTAATTACAGATTGCAAGTTTTTAGTGGATACCTTGCAAAATCAATGTTTGGTAATTGTTTTCAAAAGTAGATAAAGAAAGCACATTTTTTTATATTTTCTGTTTTCTAATCATAAATCTAAGAACCTAAATAAAATATGTTTTGAAACAAGGATAGAGTGATGGTCAAAGCCAATCTAAAACTGTCATGTTTCGCTAATAAGTAAAATAACAGAAATTAAATGGAAATAAAGATAACCTGAGATTAGTTTCATACTGTGTCTATGTCTCTGTGCGATCCAAAACTCTAGTTGTCTCGCCTGTAATAGAAATCTATGACAAGCTTTCCCTAATGCTTCCCGAATAAACTCCAAGTGTTTGTTGATAGCTAGGACATGAGAAAAAAAAAGTAGACATGTATGTCCAATGATCTTATAATTATGAATGATTACATTAACATAAATCTTAATGTAAAGCATTCATTTTATCAATCAACTAAACATCACACGCAAATTATGATATTAAAATTGATATAATGATTACAATTATAACATATGAAATTTAGAAAGTTATAGACAAAATTTAAAAGCATTCAATAATATGAAATGTCATATGCTAAAGAAGCTAAAGCTGTGTAACATATCAATATCTCATAATATAAAAATCAAAACATAGATGGAAAAATGTCACAGTGTTCTAAAGCCAAAATGTGAAACACTTGTCCATATAGTTCTAAGAATTGCATGCCTATAATCTGTTCCAGCCAAAGATTTCCTTTACTTACAAAATGAACAGTACTTAAAGTGTCCTGAGATCACATTCTCCTATCTCACAGGATAGAGTAGGATCTCATAGAATAAAAATAATTGAAAAAATAATGGGTTGGGGAGCCACTTATAACAGAGTTGATTTTAATCAAAGATAGATCAAAGTTTTTACAAAACAAACAAAAAAGAAACTACTAATCATTTAGATGCATAATCGAATATGTTTCCTCCAAACGATCAGCAGCAGAATCTCCTGTTTCCTGAACAAACAAAAAAAACTCAATCAAGTTAGAAAATTACTCATAACTAATTTCTAATTTTTATTAAAAAGAGACTTGGCTACAGAATCGAATATTTTGTAGCCAGTATTAATTTAGCAAATAAAATTAGATTTTAAATCGACTTATTTTGAAATAGATAACAGAAATAAAATAAGAGGAAAATCTGTTTTACCATTTAAAAATTGACCAAAGATGGGTCGGGTAGTTCAGAATTTATTATCGCCTTTACACCGGTTGCATTTTTTATTATTATGTTTTCTGATCTTTTGATGTGTTTAGTTTTCCTCTCTGCGTGCACCTTGAGGTCACGATTTTCTTGCCTCATCAAATCATTTTGAGCAGTAAGCGATTTAATTCGGCCCTGAAGGACATGGATGTCGGTGTAATATCGCTCGATCCAATGGAAACATACATCACGTTGTACAGGTGACATTGCAAGTCGATGAAGTGCACAATCAAACATGGGTGTATCAATCTTAAATGCTATTTTCTTCTGATCAGGCCTAATACCAGAGAAACCCTCTTTACCTTTGAGGCATGGTGGCAAATTTGTCACAAAATCATGAGGTTCAGTCGAAACGATAACTTTCTTCCTATAACCCTGAAATTCTGGGTCTTCTAAAACTATAAAATATTCAATCTGAGGATCTGAACACTCATCAATCTCGATCAGACCGATCGAGCTCAGATGAGTGTCGGATCGGTTCCTTAGCCTCCTTGAAATTTGGTGACCTGCCCTTTTATTTTTGAACCCTAAGTCTATGCATTTCTTATTTGTTCCTTTGCAAGGCTTCTCAACATCTGGATTAATAATAACATTCAGGATAACATCAATTTCAAGTACAAGAAGGTCAATTACCTTCAGTTCAACAGTCCCTTGCTCAAAAAATCTTGTAGGTGAAGACTTACTTGGCATCCCTGCATCTAGAGGGTTTCTATCGGTAAAGTCTGGTCTATCAATTGAAATACCGAACTGGTCTTTAATCAGTGGCTCATCTAAGTTAGGGTTTACTGTAGGAACAGTCTAGGTAAAACCATTACTTATCAAAAAATTCTCCCAACAGTCACCTACGATTGACAAGTGATGCATCAATAAAATATTAACCAATCCGTGATGTAACAGGCTTGAATCAACACTTTGTATTTTATATCTTTTGGACATTTTATAGGGACTTCTCAACAAATAAAATTGCATATCTAAATCGAAACCAATGAAATGCATGAGTAATCGAATGTGGTAGAGGAAGACCAATCTGTATCGACCCTCACACATCACGAACTGCTTGAGGATTAATAACAGGCTATGCCAACTAAGTTTAACCAGGGAGATAGAAATACCTTATTCACAACAGTTGATCTTTCGGTATGTCATAAACAGGCTCCATGGTACTCCTTCAATTCGGGCGTTTTTGAACCATTTCTCAAACTTCGATGGAAACCTTATTGCTTCACTCACAAAATCCTTGGTCAACTCTAACTGTGCGTCCCCAAATTTTTCTCTGCAACCATCGAAGGTCTGCGCGAAAGCCTTCGCCACCTTGATGCAGGAGCATCGCTCAACTACCAAGCGAGCCAGCGCGTGGAGAAAGAGAGACAGCTGGACAAGCCAGCAAACTTCATATTTTGAATTTACCTTGGTATTGTTGCGCTGTCGTTTAATCAAGGGCATTCAAAGCCAAGCGCACTTGTATTATATTGTAGATAGGAAGGCACTTAATACTATTAAGGCTGATAGGTAGGAATTAACTGTAGATTAGACAGTTTACCTTTTGAGAGGGAAAACAGAGTATAGACACCCTCGCTTGTATCATTGTAAGATGATTCTCATTCAGACAGGAGCAAGAGAGAGCATAACAGAGAGCTTGTGAAGAACCTCCATGTACAGTTATTGAATTAATAGGAAGAGCTTTGATTCAATTCCATGGACGTGTTTAGTCTCTTTGTGTTGTTGATATTATGCTTTTGCATACTTGCTTCTTTTTATGCTTATCTGTTATATGCTGCATATGTGATTGTGTATCAGGTTCGAAACCTGAGAGAATGAGTTTCAAGTGTTCCTCTGCTTAAGCCAGGAGATTCCTGCATCGAGTGCAGTTGAATACCTCCGCATAGAGTGCGTCGAGGGGGCTAAGTAGTTGAACCTTTGCTCTCATTTTGTTCAGAGTTGGGTTGAGTTATTCGAGCCGTGCAGGTGAGTGCAGGCCGAATTCGAGTCTCAGTAGCAAGTCTGAGAAGGGGAAAGGTTGAGACTGTTGCGAGCGTGAATGTGCAAGGGTCAAAAGACTTCATCACTCTTGGCGATATTTGAAGGCCGAGTATCGGGAACGTATCCGGAGAATCCCTGGAAGAGGAAGAAGAACAAAGCTCAGGAGAGATAGTTCTTTTGTTTTACTGCGGGAGCTGACCCCAGTGAAGTTCGCACGGGACGAAGGTGGAGCAGCGAAGAACTCTGCAGGAGAAAGAGAATCGACGGTTGGAAATCCAAGGGAAGTTTTCCGAAATCCTGAGGACCATCCGATCGAGGGGGAGCTGCGTGGGAGATAGCCCCTACCACAGGTGTGGAGAGTCAAAGTCCATCGGACTTCGGAGTTTCGGCCTTCGGGGATTGGTAGGACGAGAGTTTTACACCTCGTGAAATCCCGAGTTGCGTTTTCCCGAAGCGATCCGAGCCGTCGATCGGAGAAAGGACACGTGGCATAGGATCCCTGGGGATCGGGGTTCGGCGTTCGGCGTTTCACGGGACAAGAGTTTTATACTCTTCGAAATTTCGACCGGCGATTTCCCGATTCAACCTGAGCCATAGATCGGAGAAAGGACACGTGTCGCGGGATCCCTGGGAGTCGGGGTTCGGTGTTCGGCGTTCCTGGAGACAAGAGCTCAAGCTCTCTGGAATCGCGACCGGCGATTTTCCGAATCGACCAGAGTCGTCGATCATAGTTGGACAGGTGGCACGAATCCAGAGTTTCGGGGTTTCGTCATTCGGGGTTTGGTGATACAAGAGATGTATGCCCCGGGAAGTCGCGAGTTGCGATTTCCCGAAGTAACG
>JASDQU010739250.1:150391-168651 GCA_032191745.1 Picea mariana | reverse complement strand
ATACAAAATTGCAAACCTTGAATTCAACCAATACCGAGGGTTAACTAAAATCATTTCTTGTTTGCAGTGCATGAATGAACGATTCATGTGTTTCTCAAAAAAAACAATATGAAATATAGGCATGGGTTCAAAACAACCAAAACAAACCATAAATTCTATTGGTGACAAACCAAAATGAATGACTTGTACAAATTCATATAACTTTTGAGGTCATGGGTTCAAAACCCAATTTGACTTAGAAATAATTTGCATACTGGTTGTCAACTCAAACTCGATTGTAAACTAAGAATACATCTATATACTGACAAACCATTTTACCCAGAACTTTGAATAATAAAAAACCATATTCAAAATAAGTTGTGTAGCTTAAAACTATGCCTTTTCTCAGTGAAGTAAACGAAATTCAAACACTAGTATAACAAAAAGCTAGAAACAATGCATGCATATGAACCCAGGTCATTGCTCAGAAATAGTGTGTGGATGGAGACAATATTTAGGACATAATAGATATCTTGTTTTATTTCTCAACATAAAACCCTTGAAAAATTATTCAATTAAGAGAAAAAGCAGGGGAAAAGAGAAGCACACACTTGATCACAGTCAATAACCAAATCCATTAACAAATTATTTATGTGCAAAAAACATGCACAAGATGCTCAATAGACCGATATGTACATACATGGCCTTGTTGCCTTTTTATACCAGTGCTTATGGATAAATTTAACGATCGATGCAACTACGAGGAACATAGTTTCCACACGAAGCTCGATATCTGCCTCTCCACAACAGAAAAAAAAAAATGAAATGACCAAAGCCCAAGGTAGAATGGAGGGTGGTATATGCAGGACTGTGGGATTAATTACCACATCCTTTCAAATTAATTCATGGCCAACTCACCATTGCAGCCTCCAAACTTTACTCACATGTGCATGTCAGTGATCACTTCAAACAATTCACATGATCCATAAACATATACACAATACCATACTAGCCAATCATGGGTTGATACCAAATTCCATGTAAGCATATACTCACGTGTTATATAAACCTGGCCATCACTACTTGTCACTTCTCAATAATGGATAATCAAATCAGTAATCATGCATATAAGATAGGGTTTAGTCTATTTCACTTTCAACCATATGCAATATATACCATATATGCATACTATGTAATAACCCACACCTCATGCCATTTGAAAACATATGTTCCACTTATATGTCAAACTTAATTCAAACTTTTTTTCCCCTAGACTTGAAACTTATGTCATTTCAGAACATAACCTTTTGTTGCAACATAGAACCAATATGACTTGTAAAGTGAACATATTGACTTGATACACCATATTTTATAGTGAGGTCATGTATATGCATGAGAAACCTATGTAGAATAAATAATCATACTTCCACCCATTATAACTCATCCTTATTTGCATGTATATCAGGTGTAAAGTTCATATGTTTCTAATAGTACATAGAATGATTCCAAACTTTTTTTGTATATGAAATCATAGGAATATCACAGATCAAATAGTTTTCATGTTTCATAAGTACTATGTAAACAAACCAAAGAAAGATGAGAAATGATCCAGGTGGATATCGATGGCCACCCACCTATTCTGCTATATCAAGGACCAAGTTCCATTTTGGCAAAAAAAAAATTTATAGTTTTTCGAGTCCCAAACTTCTAGGGTCATTTTGAGGCCCTAAACGATGTTTTTGGGGCTCACAAACACCTAGAATGTAGCCAAAGGAACATGACATGATGGACATAACATGACAAGATGGACAAAGATCTTACGCAAAAGTTACGCCCTTGGCAAGTTGACATATCAACTACCCCCATCAGGGCCCACAAACCTTTTCGCGTTTCATCTCCTGGGGTTAGGGTTTTGGATGTTTAGGGTTTTCTCATTTATGTTTTATGTTAAAAATTTCTTTAGAGCCTCATTGTACTCAACTTATTGTGAATGAGCGTAGCTGACACATCTCTTCTCAGAGATAAGCTACCACCTTTCTAGCTAGCTTGTGTGTTTTTTCATTTTACAGTATTTTGTATTTCAGACAGTCATTAATAGAATCTACGCTTTATTTTATTATTGTGTTCATTTCCATATATCTATATTTATTTGTTATATCTCTATTATATTTATTCCTTCATATCGTTCCCCAAAATAATCTAGATCAATGGTATCATACCAGCCTGCTCCTTTTCATTCTTAGTGTAAGTTCCCGACGAGGTCATGGTATAGAGAGTTGGGTCTTGAGATTTTTTGTTTTGAGGACAACCGCTCTCACATGCCCAAGAAACCTTCCATGGCAGAAGAAAATAGGGATGACATGATATGAGATCCTTTCAAACTATTGCTCGAGGAACCCCTTGCATGAAAAAGGAACAAGATGATGGATAATTTTTCCTAGATCCTTCGACAACTACGGATAACAACGAATGCACCTTCAACCAGAAGTCACTTCGTAGGTGTGACGCCCTTCAAGGTACAAGTTAAATTTGATATTCCTTTATTTCAAGGCCATATAGATGCTGACACTTTGGAAAAATGATTAAATATGCTAGAGGGTTATTTTTCTATCCACAATTTTTCCAACAGTGAAAAGATCACCTCCGTGCTTCTTAAGGCCCTTCCCCATGTTAGAGATTGGTGGAAGACTTATTGTGAGAAAAATGTTGAGGATGAGTCAATAAGTTTTGGGCAGGACCCACTTGGGAAACTTTTGTTAATTCCCTCAAGGAACAATATTAACCTATTGCAAGTTTTGATGACCAGTACACGAGATGGACCACACTACACCAAGAGAGGGGCCAAACAGTGTTAGATATCACCAATAGTTTCCATACCTTGTGCACCAAGTTGGGTATCAAAGACTTCAATCGGCCTATGGTCCTAAAATACCATGGGGCTCTACATAGGTACATCCAAACCGAAATGGATTTTCTAGACATCTCATCGTTGGGATTAGCTTATCGATATGATGTCAAAATTGAGAAAAAGTTCAAGCAACAAAACAAGTGGGAGTTCGGGTCTGCAAATCCGCAACAACCAAAGTATGGTAAGGGTGGCCCTAACTCCCAGGACAAAGGACAAAGTAAGGATGGACAACCCCAGGATAACCAGCCCAAGCCACCAACAAATAAGGGTAATGGGAAATCAAAGAAGGACACTAGAAAATGGTGTGAGATCCAAAAAATCCCTTGGAAAAATATTGATGAATGTCTCTCCAAACAATCTTTGTTGGCTAAGACAAAATCCCTAGGGTTAGATGCTGACTCAAAATATGATTCAAAACTAGAAAAGGGAAGATATATCATTGATGCATAACCCAATGTCACCATCACAATCACAAAAGTCTAGCTAGAGGAACCAAAGGAGAATGAAGAAGGGGAGCGCATTTTCCACGCACATATGTGGGTGAAGGGAACCTCACTCCATTTTATTTTTTATAGTGGTAGCCATAATAAATTGATCTCAACAGATATTGTCAAGAGTTTGAACTTGAAAATGATGCCACATACTCAGTGATACACCATCAGTTGGCTCAACTAGGGATGGGACATTCACGTAAGCCAACAATGTCGCCTGCACTACGAAATCAAACCCTTCAAAGACGAGGTATTGTGTGATGTTTCCCCCCTTGAAGTTTGTGATGTTTTTATAGGACAACCATATATGTGGAAGCATCAAGTTGTTTATGAATATAGGCCCCATAGTGTCATTATTACTTTGGGAAATCAACTCTACAGGGTACCGAAGGCAGTCCCAAACACTACAGTCTCTTTGATATTCGCGAAGCAATGCAGAAAGGTGGACTCTCAAACCGAGAGATTTTTCCTATGTGTGGTTCAATTAAAAGGTGAACAAAAGGTCATTACAACCGCAGAAACCTTTACATGGGGTATCTCTGCCCAACAACAACAGGTGAACGGAATAGTAGAGGAGTACACAAACATATTCACCTCGCCTAATGGGGTTCATGTGCACTATTAAGTAAATCTCTCCATTGATTTGACACCTGATGCTCCTCTTCCTAATGGCCCTGTACATAGGTGTTTTTTAAAGAAGAATGAAGAAATCAAACGCCAGATCCAAGAGGTAATTCTGAAGGGCCACATCATACTAATATCCTCACCTTACGAGAGCCCAATTTTTCTGGTACAAAATAAGGATGGCACACAACGAATTTGTATTGATTATAGATCCTTGAAAAATATCACATAAAAGAACCGTCACCCAATTCCCCGGATAGATGATCTTCTCAATCAACTCAAGGGAGTCAAGTTTTTCAATAAGATTGATATGAAGTCATACTAGCACCAAGTGTCGATTGAGCAAACTAATGTGTGGAAGACATCCTTCAAGTCTAAAGAAGGCCTATTTGAGTGCTTGGTCATGCCTTTCGACTTGACTAACTCCCCGACCATATTCATGCGGATGAAGGATGATATATTAAGGCCATTCACAAAATCCTTTTTGTTTTTATATTTTGATGACATCCTCATCTTCAACAAAACTTGAGAGGAACATTTGGAGCATATTCAACAAGTATTGGGCACCCTAGGACAACACAAGTTATATGCCAATTTGGAGAAGTGTTTCTTCGACATGCAGAGAATCCAATATTTGGGATACATTGTGGATGAGCATGTTGTACATGTGGATCCATCCAAGATCCAAGTCATCGGCGATTGGTCGACCCCAAAGACAATGACTGAGCTCCGCATCTTTTTGGGCCTTTCCAACTTCTATCGATGGTTTGTTTTGGGGTTCTCTTATATTTCTTGGGCCTTGAGCCATGTGACCAAGGGTGGCTTGAAGGAAAAGTTTGTGTGGTACATGCCCCAACAGAAATAATTGAAGGATTTAAAATTATGCCTCAGCTCAACACCAGTCTTCATTCTGTCAGACCTATAATGGCCATTTGATATTGAGACAGGTGCTTTATATTATTCTATCGGTGCAGTCCTCACTTAGTATGGGAATCCAATATCCTATCACAGTGAAACTCTATCTGATGTTGTTTGTAGATAAACCACCTACGACAAAGACATGTACTCCATTGTGTAAACATGTCGAAACTAGAAGCATTGCATTCTGGGGAAGGAAACGACCATCCACACTAATCACATGCCTATGCAATTCATGCAGACATAAGGAAAGCTATAGAATGACCACCATAAAAATTGGTCCACGTACCTGCAACAATTTGACTTGAATATCAAATACAAGAAGGGTAGCACCAACCATGTCACAGATTTCCTCAGTCATCCCTCGATGGCAGCAGTAACCATTGTCTTAACTACTGTGGACATGAGACATCTAGATGGCAATAATTATAAAACAACGAATTTGACTTCGTTATTTCCTATCAGACATTGAGCGTGGGAAAAAAAGTTCTCGACTTTCATCTCTAGGATGGATTTTTATTCCATCTGAGCTATCTTTTTTTTCTTTTAAGAGAGCATGCCAAGCTAATCTGGGAAGCTCATTATAGCCAGGCATTGGGAAATTTTGGTGTATAAAATTTAGCACAAAATTATTTCAAAATCATTTTTATTGGTCGAAGCTTCGACAAGATGTTCGTAAGTACAACAGGTCTTGCACTACCTACGCCATTGCCAAGCCCGCCATCAAAAAACATGGACTATACACCCCTCTTCCTACTCTGGATAGGCCCTGGGATTCCATATCCATGGACTACATGTATGTTCTTCCTTAAACCAAGCATGGGAATGATTGTGTCTTTGTGGTCGTTGATCGATTCTCTAAGATGGAAATTTTGGCACCCTGGAAGAAGAGCACCATAGACGAGGCCACCGCCAAGATCTTCTTCACACATGTTTGGGTTCATTTTGGGCTCCCATAGACTATTATCTTCGATCGAGAAAGTAGGTTCGTAAGCACTTTTTGGTCCATACTATGGTCAATGATGGACACCAAGTTGACCAAATCGACTTCCTTCCACCCATAGACTGATGGAAAAACAAAGGTAGTCAACAGGATGATTGTTCATATCCAAAGGATGTATGATTCTAAACATCCACACACATGGGATGAAATCCTTCGTTATGTTCAACACAACTACAACATATCCCTCCACAACTCTATTGGACACAACCCTTTTCAGGTGTTATTGGGGTTCCAACAATTGGCCCCCATTGACGTAGCTCTACCCATTGCAGTCGCATAGGAAGAGTCCTCCCATGCTCAAACCAAGGCTAATCGAGAAGGCAAATTTATTGAGCACATATAGCACATCCAACAACAAGTTCGTGATATTTTTCATAAATCCAATGCCAAGTACAAGAAGTTCCATGATCAACATCGTGTACCACACAAATTTCAGGTGGAAGATAAGGTATGATTGCATTTGCAGAAAGAGCGCCTCACAAGATCCCATCGGAAGTTGTGCCCACTCCAATACGATCCTTACACCATCACCAAGGTTATGGTTGAGAATTATTTTGAATTAATTATTCCTCCTTTCCTTGGCTTGCACCTAGTATTTAATGTGGAACTGCTCCGATCATTTTTTCCCCCTCTCTTGGACACTTTGGATGCAGCCAAACAATTGGCCCCTACAAAAATCAATCCTTCCTGCATCAAATAAAAGATATTTGATCGAATCATGGACACCAAGACAAAGGACACCCACCAACAAACTATCAAACTCCATTAGGTCATCAAAGCAAGACAGTTTCTTCATAGGGAAAGTGGCTCACCAGGAGTCAGATTCAACAAAAGTTTCCTCATTTGATGCAGGAAATTGATGAAATGGACTCCATTTCTTCCTAAGGGGGGGGAATGATATTGGTGAATATCGGTGGCCACCCACATATTCCATTATCTCAAAGACAAGTTTCCATTTTAGCAATTGTTCTTACAGTTTTTCGGGTCCCAAACTTCTGGGACCGTTTTGAGGCCCTAAACGACATTTTTTGGGCTCGACGTTGTCTAAATTGTCGTAAAAGGTAGATGCTAGGATATATGAAATATGTAATCCTTGTTTATACCTTTCCAAGATTGTATCAATCACCCCCAAAAAAGATCGTATGCAAAAGTTATGCCCTCGAGAAGTTGATGTATCAACTACCCCATCGGGGCCCACAAACGTTTTGGTTTTTCATCTCCAGGGGTTAGGGTTTTGGATGTTTAGAGTTTTCTCATTTATGTTTTATGTTAAAAATGAATCTAAAGCCTCATTGTACTCATCTTCTTTCAAATGAGCATAGCCGACACATCTCTTCTCAGAGATAAGCTACCACCATTCTAGCTAGCTTGTGTGTTTTTGCATTTTACAATCTTTTGTATTTTAGACAATCATTAATAGAATATGAGCTTTACTGTATTAATGTGTTCTTTACCATATCTCTTTGTATTTATTTGTTATATCTCTATTGTATTTATGATTTCATATTGTTCCCCAAAATAATCTGTATCAAGAAGCAATCATCATTTTTATGCAACAAACTGAAGTGCATCAACCCATCAATTCATGTTAAGAATCATAACTTTTGGATTTTCATCATAATACCATTGACGCAGATATGTATGTATGTTGTGGGGAATGATTGAAAATAAACTTGTAGGTATTTTCTTCTAGGGGGGGGCACCTTTTAATACTATATCATAATATATGTAGATAGGTCTTGTAATCATTTGCATAATTTTATAATAGGTGACGATATTTCGAGTCAACAACACCCCCCAAAAAGAGTGCTACTAGAAGTACCACTTTTCAATTCAAGTATTGATTTTGGTTTTGTTGATACACAAATATGGGTTTTGAGGGGAAAAATTCTCATTCTTAGGTCATCATTCTTATCAAGTAAATCATTATATTCTCTACCTTTCAATATTCAAACCTACTCAAATCACACACACACACACACATTTCCTTCAATGTTTCATACAAGCCAAAATTATTGCATGAAAGGGAATGCAATCGTGGTATGTTCACTTTAACCAAGACAACATTGCTAGCTTGATTACAGAATCAATTGATATCAGGGAAAAAACCATACTAAAACTGAATGAAAATCTACTCACACTAGTCGATACACTAGCACTTCAGTTGACTCTTTAGTCAAACTTTTCCAAGTTGCACCAAATAATGCATAAGGAAAACTATTTTTAAATTCTTTAGTAAACCATCTAAACAAACTAGAAATCAACCTTCACTCATTGACTACACAAAATTCAACTCCAAAAATTAACTTCAGTCGAGTTACTACTTATTCACATAATTACATAAAGGCTTCTCCACAACATCTAAGCATATAATGCTACTCATGAAAAGTGGAAAAACACTTTATGTAAATAACCACTTTTTTAAAACCCTATGTCTACCTTACATGTGCATTAAAATTGTAGATTGCACAAACATTTTCTGAGTATATAGGTATATTTTGTACTTGCAAGAACCTTATGGTTTAAATCTAGAGTTATCAAAGGCATTTTAGTTTCTACAAAATTAGATAACAATTATAACCTTCTCTTGTTTGGGTATATTTCATATTTGTGATACTAGCATTCATTGTTGTAGAGTTTAGAAAAGAAATAAGGGTTATAATTTAGTTTCCTTGCTAGCAATTCAAACTTGTGAAATGGTAATTGTATGGTTTTGGTGGATAAAATTCAAAGTTCGTGGGTTATGTGAAGTGAGGTTAGTGATTCTTTGTATCGCTCAATTTTTACTTTAATCCAAAGGAAAGGTTAATGGAAGGCAAATTGGCGTAACGGGAGGTTATCCTATCACTGTCACCTCAATAGGATGCCTCTTTATATTCAAGGTTGATGGCCCAAGGGAGACGTCCCCGGTGACCTAGTGGTTTGAGAAGGAAAGGGTGAAAATGTCTATGAAAATGTCCCCTCTCAAGGTCACACTGATAAAAAATTCCCAGGGTTTTAACCATGAAGTAATAAATAATTAAGATGTATCTGCCTAGAACAAAGCAACAAGAAAAGATATCTTTTGCAAGTAGAACTTGTTGTTAGTACTTCATAAAACCATGGAATTTATCAATAAAAGAAATAGTTGATATATGTTGAAGAAAACAGAAATTTATAGCAGCAATGTTTACAAGACAATAGCTTCACAATAAATGACTTAAAATGGCTTCAAAATGACCAAGAATAATTACTCAACAACAACAAATTACTAGTGTTTGTCAGAAGCTCATTATGCAGTGTATTAATCAACTTTTTCAATTGCTTTTAGGTGCTTTTAGTGTTGCAATAGATGGTTGTAGCATAATTTTTGTAACAAAAACAAATAAGTTAGTATATTAGACTATTCTAAGGTTAGGAGTAGTTAGTAGAGAGCTTAAGGTATAGGTTTTGATAGTAGTTTTTTTCAATCAATCAATAGCAAGGCTTAGATCAGTGTTTTTTTAGAGTAAATGGAGTCATTTTAGTCAGCGAAAAGTCTTGAAGGAACAAATGATAATGAGAGAGTTAAAGACAAGAGGGTCAATAATTGAAGTGTTGGTAGCCTAAAGCTTCAATCACCAAACCTTAGGGGGGTAATGGCTACTAGGAAGTAGGCAACCCTAGGCCCTAGTAGTTTTCCTCCTTCTTTAGCTCAAGGATGAAGTAGATGATGGCTTAAATGAATCAAAATGTGCTAGGTTATTGCAATGGCAAGGCCCTTAGCAAAATCTTCAAAAAAATCGATTTTCTAGCATAATCTAGTAGGTGAAAGCTATTAAGGCAAGGACACTAACATGTGCTTATCCTCCTAGGGTTTTAAGCTAGCAATTTCATAATCTTAGTATAAATGCAAGATACATGTAACTATAACCATTCAATGAAGAAGAATTGCATAAAATTTACTTACATCCACCAAGAATCATCTAGCAAATACTCTAGTTGAACACTTCCAACAAGAAAAATGCCAAAATAGTCCAAAATAAGCCTCCTTCAAGAAGTGCGCACAAAATTTCATCCATGTAACCCTAATTAGGGTGAAAATTTCAGACCTCACACTTGTGTGAGTGAAAGATGATGAAAAAATACAAGGGGAAATCCCTTATTTATATAGTTACAAGGACCAGAATTAGGTCAAAAAGATCGACATGGCCAGTTACATGTAATATCCAGTTTTTACATTAAATGACAAATTAAAACCCTAAATCAAGCAGAAAAGGTGACACTGTGCCATTTTAGGGTGACGTTAGGCTTTTTTAGTGCAACGTTAGCCTCCAGGAGAAAAACGTTAGGCCTCCCAAGGCCTCTGGATCAAACCACATGTGCCACTTGGCACACAACTTCCTCTAAAGTGTCCAAAACACTGGGTGACGTCAAGGGTCACAGAGGTGATGTCATGGGCCTTTCAATGCCTACATCATAATGAGAAGGGAAATACCCCCCCTAGTTCCAGGCCTGCCAAGATGTCTCTGATGGAACGTCCTCCTCTCTTTCTGGTAAAAACCTCTGATCTGTCTATTCTTTTGGCTGGGGTCTCATCATCCATCTGGTGAGATTTTAGCCCTATGTAGGTCCGAAATAATCATCTCCCCATGTGTACATGTCCGTCAAGTGTGGCCCTGAAACAACAAAAAGTATGCCCTCCATGGGCTCATAAGTCACAAGGATCATAGCAATGTCAATCACATCTGATAATCAAGTTATTTAAATGTGTGCATAAAACCCCTTTTTCCCAGACAAGTGCTCAAAGATGTTATGCTATTATACAAGCTAGGTTTGGAGAGGACGTTAGGAGGTCCTATTGGGATAATTCTCATTGGACGTGGGATGTTTCCAGGTGAAGAAAAATCCAGGCCATGTAAGTGGATGAGGTGGTAAGTGATGTTTGAGAAATGGGTGCATTGATGACATGTGAATGTATGGCTTACCTGTGGGTGCCTATGAAGAGGGTGAGTTGCACCTTGTCATGGATGCAAATGTTTCCAAGCCCATTCAATGCCTTTTATCTTTTAATCTTATTGTTTTTTTTCTTTCAAGAGACTAGTTAGGGGACACTTCCTTGGTATGGTGACCAGTGGTGACAATGTTACCCACAAGCATTTCACGGAGATAAGAAGGTTGGCTCACGATGAGACCCACTTTCTCTTGGCTGTGCCACCAAGAGCCACTACCCTAGTGTGGTGACCAACTGAATGGTAGTGTCATACCGCTACATGCCCATGGACCTAATAGTTTGGCTCGTGATGAGACCTCCTATCCTCCAACTAGGTCTTGATTTTATTATTTTATGGGTCCCTCTATTTCTTATTGAGAAGCCTTTTATTGCTTTATCGAGGATCCATGGGCGAATCATTTGAAGGTTTTGTTCTTTTGGCTTTTATATTTTTCCAACTACTTTTACCCTCTTGGCCTTTATCCCCTTCTTCCCACAAGGTAAGGTACAACCCTTTGCTAGCTTTGAAAACCTAATTCCCGAACCAATGTAGGGGATGGATGAGAGGGAAAAACATGAAAAGTGATAAGTATGGTGGGAATGGACGATGACCTTTCATCAACCAACCCAGTGGAAACTCAAACCCTATCGAAACCAACTTTCTAGGGCATCTTGTCATTCCCCCTAGGTGTGGACAAGTGGAAAGGCATAAATTCCAATCACACATCATAAGAAAAAGGAAGTAAATGCACATATTCAAATGTATTTAGAATCATAGTGACACATACCATGATACCCGAACTCATTACCTCATTTAGAAAGACCCACTATTGTTGTAGGACCAAGTCGATGGGATGGATTGTAATATCCCTAAGTCAAACCCAATTGTAAATGTAAAATGAAAATGTACTTAAGTTGGTGAGTTGTTTGATATCATTTTTGTATGAACCTTTCATGGCATAGTGCACGCATGTAATGTGCAATAAAATGATGAAGTGTGCACATTCCAGGATACTGCGCGCAACAACTTAAGTGCGCGCAATTTTGAGGCCAGGGATCCTTTGTGTATATTGTGTTTATAGGATGGTGAGTAGGTCATTATAAGATAGGAGGCTTATGTTTGTATTAGGCCAGAGAGTCTAGATTCTAAAGGTCAGTGCGCCTATTTTTGTATATGTCTCATCATTAATATAAAATACATCGTTGTGCGCAGACCGACCACGATAAAAGAGTATGGGGGACTAAAATCCACTAGTTAGGGAAAAGGGGGGCTAAAAGTTAAGAAAAAAGGGCTAAGATAGAGAGATTAAGCTAAAAAGGAATATTATATTAATATTCCTTAAAGTATAAAGTATGGATAATTATAATCCTAAGTTATAAGGTTGGGGACAAGTGGGCCAAAGTAGCTCCCAACATGACAAGTGTCTAGTTGGGGACATGCTTACATATAGTTTGGACTTAGTTCATTTTTGGGCTCGTTCCATCATTCATTCATCCATTCAATGAGACCATGATCATTCACTCACGCAGTTAGTTGTCCTTCGTACCTTCATGTCACTATACCTAAACATGTATCCATACCCATACTTGTTTGTGTACCTAGTTAGCTTGAGAGCTAGACTGAAGAAGCGAGTTGTGAGGCCCATGGGATATTGAAGAGGCAGGTTGTCCGGGTCGTGGGATATTGAAGAGGTGGGTTGTCAGGCTCATGAGCAATATCTCAAGGTGAGAGAATTGTTGGGAATTGATTTCCAAAGGTGCTAAACTGCAACTACAAGGCTCTGAGACTTCCTTTCTGTCTTGTTGTTGAAGCCCAGAAAGGAAGTGGGGTAGTTGAAGGAATGTTGAGCAGAGAAGGGGCACACTTCTTGGGGTGGTACATGCATGTGGGGAATGAGGGACTGTAGGTTGTTAGTTTGAGTTGGCACCTGTGACAGAGTCTTTCCTATTGTCTGAGATAGTCATCCTGGTTAGGAATCCCTTTACCTGGGTGGAGTTTAGTCCCAGCTCGGGGGTGACCCATTGCTGAGAGTGATGAGCAGTGTGGTCTAAGGCTGGGAGGTTCGTGGAAGGTTTGCACTTAGTTGGTGATATTCTTACCAAGATAATTATCAATTGTGTGTTAATTTATATGCTACATTACTATTTATGTGTTATATTTATGGGCAATTCATGTCTATGTTGCATGTATATGCTTATTGTCATTTTTGTTTGAATTTGTGCATTTACAGTATGTATTTGTCTGTTTACGTTTTATGTATAAAGTTCCACAAGAATTATATGTGTATATGTTTTAATTGCATGTAGTTTGAAAAATGTATGTGGCATAGCTCTGTTGGATGGTGGGTATGTTACAATATTTTGAGCAAAGAATGAAAGTGTTTTCTGGAGTAGCATGGCCCGACATGGGTGGTCGAGGATGTTACAATATGGTATCAGAGCTTTAGTTTTCAAAACTGAGCCTGGATGGGCCAAACAAGTTGATTTGAAGTGAAATTTCATAGAGGATTGATTTCGAAGTAGCCAAATTTCAAGTTGCGGAGCGTCCATGGTAAAAAGTAACAACAATTGCGCGAAATTGGGAAAAAGCCCCAATTTTTGTTGTTAAATTCATGGGAAAATTAAGAAACTTGGCCATGCGGTGAGATATTCTTGATTTGATATCTGTTCTAGCAAATTCAGACCTGGAATTGGTCGAATTTGAAGTTACAGTGAAGCCATGACATATGGAGCGAGATTAGTAATTAAAATTCTCAATTCGTGAATTGAGTTTGAGAAAAATTCGTTCCAGAAATTTTAAACCACAACGATTTGTTGTTGCAGAGGTTGAACTGGCGTTATCGGGGTGAAATTGAAAAAATTTCATAGTTGCAGAATGTCTACGGTAAAAATTGGGAAAAAGTTACACAAAAGCCCCAATTTCTACAACGGAATTCCGAAGGAATTGATGTGCATAAAAATGAATGTGCGCAGGTGGGCACACTAAAAATGCATGATGCGCAGTGAAAAGCTTGTGATATGTAAACACTTTGCATCACACAGAAAATTATTGGCGTGCGGGCGCGCGCGCTAAAATTTGGTGTCGCGCGGAAAAATATTGGTGTGCGGATGCGCGTACTAAAATTTGGTGTCACGCGGAGAAATATTGCCATGCATATGCGCACGCTAAATTTAGTATTGCGCAGTGTGGATTGAGTGATGCATGCGTAATATTGGTGCGCAATGTGCATACACATAATAAGGTGTGTGCGGTGTGCACACACATACTAATGGCATGTGTGGTGTGTGCATTATTGAAAGAGCGTAGATGAATTTTGTTGGTGCGCGCACAAGGTGGGTTTATGCTGGCACACGACAATTTAATTAATGGTGCAAGCAGAGTACTGGTGCATGGTGGAGCGTACTAAAATTTGGAATGGTGCAGTGCATAGAGTAAAATGTGTGTGGAATATTAGCGTGCAACACATAAATGATGTGCAACAAGTATTAGTGCAAGAACCAAAACTGTGTGCGGTGGATATTGGCGCGCTACACAAAAGTAGTGTGCGCTAGTCATTAGCGCGATAGAGGAGTGATGCACAATGGTTATAGTTGTGTGGAGCATGAATTACCTTGTGGTGTTGCTAAGAATTCTATATATGGGTGTACAGGTTGAAATTTGTGTGCGCGAAGTCGTTTGGATGGTGAATAACCACAGAAAACCAACAAATTTCCATGACATTTAATATTGTTTGAATGTCATATTTTTGCAGTGTGTTTTTTAGGCCCTTAACAATGTTTTTAGCTACTCAAAAACCACAAGAACAGAGTGTACCAAGGTACACTTTGTCTTTGCATCTCAAATAAAATATCTTGGAGAGATATTTCTAATGGTGTAAGCCATTCGTCAAATGGAGCTTTTATGAGAAAGTTACAACACAAACAATGGAGGGTAAATTTTAAGACCCAACTAACTTCAAAGAGCCATAACTTTCTTCTCTGGAATCAGATTGAGGCACAGGAGAAGTTAATGGAAAGATATTGAACCATAGAAGACATTCCTAGAGTTGAATTAAATTTATGGGCATGTTAAGAATGTTTAATATGGCAAAGAAGGTACTTGTAGCATTCCATACCAAAAACACGAATTGACCTAGAACTTCAGCAGGTTGTAACTAGCAGCCCAAAACCGAGAAAGAGGTGAAACTTGGATAGACTGTCCAAAATATGTATATGAAGAAACCCAATTGAGCTCCTATGAAAAATCCAATGGAGTAGGTGTGGAAATACATAATTACAATGCAGAGTTGCGCCAAGTTGAAGTGTGAACAGAAAAATTAATGGGCAATTTTCAAATAACCATAACTTCCTGCTCAAGACTTAGAATTGAGCATGGGAACAAGTGTTGGAAAGGTGTTGCACAATAGAATATAAATATTCACCCAGAAAATTGATCTGGGCATTCAATGTTTCAGAAAATCAAAAGAAATAATTCTGATACATTATTGAACCAAAATGGTTCATATTTTTCATGAAATTGTTGAGTCAGTTAACCTGACAAAGTTTTGTTGGCTACACATTTTGCAGAGTTAACAACAACTAGATCAAATCAGGATCAACACAGATTCTAGGAGAATGGAAAATGCATAGGGGACTTACATCTAGGAAGATGAGATGAGAGGGATGGATTTCCATTTGGGAATTGAAGGAACAAACTCCAATGTACATGGAGAAGGAAGGGATGAAAACATGAATATGGTAGAGACCATTAAAAAATTTTAGAAGGATGTCCAAAGCCATAAAGCTGATAATGAAAGGATTATGAGAGCCACAGAGAAGCAAGAGGAATTCAATGGGAAGTTAATGCAGATCTTGAACATAATAGAAAATAAATTGGATAAGGAGAGTGGCTCAACCAAATTAGGAAGTCATGGGTCTCCTGATGAGAAAAGAAGAACAAGAAGTGTTAGCAGACATCACCCTCACTCCCTGAGGAATTACAATAAGAGGGAACACAATAGCTCAATTCCATCCCCTGTCAGGAATCATAAGAGGTCTGGGGTGGATGAGCTACGAGGAGAAATGAAAAAAATAAAACCTCCTACATTTGATGGTGAGCACAAGAAGGATGAAGATGCAAAGACATGGTTGCTGGGAATGAGAAAGTATTTTCAATTGCATAATTATTCTTCTCATACAGAAGGAACAATTTCCCTTTATCAACTCAAGGGAAAGGCATCCATGTGGTGGTATCATCTTGTGTAGGTGAATCACATTAAAGAGAAAAGTGTTACTTGGAGGGAATTCAAGAAGTATTTTGAACATAAATACTTGACTAAGAGATACTATGACAAGAAAATGAAAGAGTTCTTTGAAATCAAGCTTGGGAGTATGCCAATAGATGAATATGAAAGAAGGTTTTTAGAACTGCTAAAGTATGTTTCTTTCATCGAGGATGAAACAGTTAATATTTAGAGGTATTTGAGTGGATTTCCATCGTTCATCAGGACAAAATACAGTATGATTATCCCAAGAAATTGGAGGAGACCATAAGGCGAGCTAAATGCCTATATGATCAACAAAAAGCAAGGCCAAATTTCCAAAAATCTTGGGAAGACAAAAAGAAATTCAAGATGGATCATAGGAAGAAGGGATCTAAGCCACCATTCTTCATAAATAATCCTCAGGGACAACCAACTTCTAGAGAACCCAAAACAATTGAGACAGTGGGTTAAAGGCCAAGGAAACCACCTATTCAATGTTGGGGTTGTAAAGGAGATCATATGTTCAGAGATTGTCCTCACAAAGGTGAAAAAGTGAGGATTGTTCACAATGTACAACAAGATGAAACAATGGAAGACATGGGCAGAAATGTACCAAGGATCTATGCAGCCCAGACAACAAACAAGCAGAGTATTAGTCACATATGATTGAAGTGGAAGGTATGATCAACAATCAAACCATTGTTATTTTAATTGATTCAGGAGCTAGTCATAGTTATATAGATCCTAAGATGGTGGGAAGTTTTCATTTTCCAAGAATAAAGCATGGAAAATCTTGGTTGGTGCAGCTGGCTACCGGGAGCCAAAAGAAAAGTTATTGATATGGTTAAGTCATGTCTTATGGACATGAATGGATTGAACACCAGGGAAGATTTGAACATCTTGCCTTTAGGTTCCTATAAATATATAATTGGGATGGATTGGTTGGACTAGCATCATATTATCCTAGACTATCATAACCAAAAATTTACTTGCTTGGATGAGAAAGGGAACCTAAGGAAAGTGTAGGGAATTCCTAGGGAAGTAACCATCAGACAAATTTCAGCATTGCAGCTTAAGAAATGTTACAGAAAAGGGTGTCAAATATTTGCAGCTCATATTGAAGAGACACCTAAAGATAAGGTGCCAAATTTGGAAGATCATGCAGTCCTAGAGGATTTTGAAGACGTTTTCAAGGAGGTACTAGGACTACCCCCAAAGAGAGATATTGATTTATCTATAAATTTAATGTCTGGAGCAGCTCTAGTGTCAAAGACTCCTTACAGAATGAGTACACTAGAGCTGAAGGAGTTGCAAATGCAGCTTGAAGAACTTCTGAAAAAGGGGTATATATGCCCAAGTGTGTCACCTTGGGGTGCCCCAGTCTTGTTCATGAAGAAGAAATATGGGGCATTAATATTGTGCATGATTTCAAACAGTTGAATAAAGTGACTATAAAGAACAAGTATCTGCTGCCAAGGATTGATGATCTCTTTGATCAATTGAAGGATGAAAAGATATTGTCAAAGATAGATCTCAGGTCAGGATACCATTAGGTAAGGATTAAAGAGGAAGATATCAACAAGACTGCCTTTAGGAAAAGGTATGGTTATTATGATTTCACAATGGTGTCATTTGGGTTGTCAAATGCACCAGTTGTTTTCATGTGCTTAATGAATGGTGTTTTCTGAGAGTATTTAGACAAGTTTGTCATTGTCTTTTTGGATGAAATCCTTGTATATTCCAAGTCAGAATAAGAGCATGAGCATCATTTGAGGATGGTATTGCAAGTATTAAGGGAGCATCAGTAGTATGCCAAATTTAGCAAGTTCTTATTTTATCAAAAGCAAATTCATTATTTGGGACATATCATTTCAAAGGATGGGATAGCAGTGGATCCTCAGAAGATAGAAGCCATTAGAGAATGGTCAGTGCCAAAGAATGTGACAGAGGTAAAATCATTCATGGGCCTTTCAGGCTACTATAGGAGCTTTATTGAAGGATTCTCAAAGATTGCACACCCAATCACTTCCCTGCAAAAGAAGGGTGTGAATTTTCAATGGAAATTGGATTGTGAAAAGATTTTCCAACACTTTAAACAATTATTAACAAGTGCTCCAATACTAAGGATTCCAGACCCAAATGA